>JAVIWB010002369.1:0-103590 GCA_031893035.1 Dermolepida albohirtum
GTAGTCATTTAAATATCAAGAATGGATCAATTAATTGAAAAAAAATGTATTGAAATTTTGATGATGATTAGTTTTGGTGATCGCGGCAGAACTTATGAGGAAGTATGCAATTCATTGCATCAAAATCGGCATCCAATATCAGAAGTTATAACTTGACTAAAAATGCTAGAAATTTAGAAGCGGGCGTCCAATTAATGAAGTTGTTGCCCAAGTATTGCTATAGCATCAGAAAAATTACCACAAGCTTTTACTATATCCCTCGCATTAAACTATAATAGATGTTAGTTGTCGATCAGTAGCCAGAATATTCAAGCATGAAAATATCATCCGTATTTTAATCACTAAGGTTGATATCTAACCCCTTTCCACATTAACTTTTGTAATTCTGTATACACATTTCGACAATTAAGTTGTCATCATCAGCAGATAATTGCAAGGTATCGCACCCGGTAAAGCACGGCGAAAAACACTTGTACGAAAACAGACTCCGTACGCGATCTACACCGTTGAGAACCAAGACGGAGTCTGTTTTCGTACAGGTGTTTTTCGCCGTGGTTTACCAGGTGCGACACTTTGCAATTATCTGCTGATGATGACAACTTAGTTTTCGAAATGCGTATATAGAATTACAAAAGTTAATGTGGAAAGGGGTTAGATATCAACCTTAGTGATTAAGTTAATCAACTACAGGCTCCATCAAATTCAACATCATTCGTATTAGTTACATTTATTGCAAAAATTACTGGATGGAGATTATGATCGTAAAATTGAGATTTACAACAGTGACCAATATTTTACATAGAATTCGTTTCCCGACGGGATTGCGCTTTGTTTGAAGGATACTGTTAATCACATTGTTGTCGATATTGGTCAAAAGATAATCCTGATTGGTTCCAAGAAGCTCATACACAACACAGAAATTAAACGTTTGGACTGGTATTTTCAGGAACCGTTTATTGATTCATTTTTCACGGTACACTAGTTAGACAGAGGTATTTAGATCTTTTACTTGGTCAAGTTGTTCCGAGTATTGAGAAAGATGGGAATTGCCTGTAAGTATTTCCTTCCAACAAGACGGAACACACCATGGCAAATATCATTCGAGAATTTGTTCATGAGCTTGTGCACTAATTGGAAGTAATCGGTCATCATTTCAATGATGTCAACTGATATTATTTTTTATATTTTTCGTATTCGTTGTGTTTGTCGTTACTAAACGAAAGGGTACTTAACCCTATTATTACTGTACTGCGAAAATAGAACACTTTTAAAATTCTTAAAAATATAGAGGATGTTTCGTTTAAAATAAAAAGTTAAAATGTCTGGCTAAACCGGAAGTCTAATTCAGGTATACATATAAACGCTCATCAAATCCTCTATTTGCGTCTAAATGTGAAAAATTTTGTGAAAATGTTAGTAGCTGTAAGATATTCGAGTGGATCCGTACATTTGTCTAACCCTGTATTTTCTTTGAACTTTCTTTATAACTTAGTCTAGAACCCTATTGATATTTGATGAATATTCTTACCCTATCTTGTAACGCTGATATCCATTAGATACACCCGATCTCGATGTTAAAACAATATTTTTGGCCCCTCTTCTTATCAATAAATCAGTCAATTCTAAGCCAAAACCTCCAAGACCATCACATATAATGTAAGAACATTCGGGTTTGCAATAAAATCTGTAAGTTATATTTTTAATATATATATTATAATAGGTGATTCATTATGATGTAACTTTTTCAATAGCGATTTTTTGACAGATAAAACGTGAGTCGTGTCGAACTTTCACGCTATTTTAGTTGCGCTTACAGTAACTTATGGGCTACGTAATTGGCCCACCGAACGCACAATTCGCTATACCATCGAAAAATTTGAAACGCAATTTTCATTATTGGATAATGGGCGACCAAATGGACCACGTCTAGCAGGTAGTGAAGAAAATATAGCGGTGGCAGCTGAGAGTGTACACGATGACCGTGAAGAATCGATTCGATGTAAATCTCAACAGTTTGGCTTCACGTATGCCACAACTAGGCGTATTTTACGTAAGGATCTTGGTTTAAAAGCATACAAAATTCAACTCATTTAATGTCGCGTAATGTATCATATAATATCACACCTTTAGACTTATTCCTTTGGGGCTACGTAAAGCCCAAAGTATGCCTGGATAAGTCAGCTACAATGGAGAAATTGGAAGCAACATTACTGGCGTTATTCGCCAAATAGCACTTGAAATGCTCTAACGTGTCATCGAAAATTGGAACTTCAGAATGGACCATGTTAGACACAAATATGTACAACATTTGAAGGAAATATTTTTTAAAAAATAAATGTCAAGAATGGTTCTTTTGTATGATACTAAAGAATACTCGATAAAATTGAAGTTTTTTTTTTAAAATGAATCTCCAAATGAATCACCTGCTACAAATCTCCCGTGTGTATGGATGTATATATCTGTGTGTGATCTTCCGGATGTTTTACTGCGTTGAAGGACAGTCCTGCCGAGGACTCTTAGTATGCTAACATTTCAATAAGTTCTTCATCTTCTTCGAACGTTCAATATTAATAAGCCGTGCTACGAAGTGATCCTCTTAGATATCGGTTGATAGAATAGTGGGAATAGTTATACATATATCAAGTGATATATGAGAGGATCAAGAGGGAGAAGATAATCTCTCTCTCATATATATATATATATATATATATATATGTGTGTGTGTGTGTGTGTGTGTGTGTGTGTGTGTGTGTGTGTGTGTGTGTGTATATGAAAAAAACACATTTTTTTTACCTGGCAAGTCCTTTAAATAATGTCTTGGGTACGGAATATATTTGTTCCCTTTCTTCATCTCTAATTTTAATTAAAGCGGTAGCGGCATACTCCTTGAGATTCATGTAATCATGTGCTTCCTTCAATTCATCTTTCTGAAAAACTTTTCTAGGAAGTGGTCTAATAGCACCACATTTAATTAATTCAATTAATTGTTTGCTAATAATTTCTCTGTCATCTAGAAGTACGTAGGTATTTGAATATGTTTTATTTGACTTAGTTAAAATATATGTATATATTTAACAAGAGAAGTTAGGTATTTTATAACCACTTTGAACGATAATTTTGAACATTTGTAGATTTTAACAGTTAAACATTGAATAATAATGAGTATAACTATTTACTTCACGAACATTCGTGATATATGTATATATTGTGAATATTGTAAAGCTGTCTTCTAGGGTGTGCGACCGCGTATTGTTATGATTCTGAAAAGAACCATTCAATCAATATTTTGGCAAGATATCACTGGCCTTCATCTGAAGCTGGTTTGTCTGATGTTAGAGACAGAAGACGACCATAGATTGTCGTTCTTGGATATTCTAGTGATAGAGAAAGGAGACGAAACTTTAGCATATAGAAAAAATCTACCCACTGGAATCGGTACCTGAATGCGAAATCGCCACTACCCATTGGAGCTCTATTCAATAGTGAACACCTTGGTTATAAGATCGCAGTAAATAGAAACACAGAGCATACGGCAAACTCTAATACAAAATTGATATAGTATAGCTTCAGTTAACAAAGGGCTATTTAAATGTCAAAGAACAAAACCGGCAGAACAGAAAAAATTGAAACCGAGGGCGTTTTTACAATACATAAAGTTCACCACGGACAGTATCAGTAGAGCCCTCAACAAACACAACGTTAACACGATTTACTATTGAAAGAAAACTAGATGATACACTACGAAACTATAATAACAGAATACCGTTGGAGGGCCAAGGAGTATATGAAATTCCATGTGGTGATTGAGAATAATCTTAGGTAGTCTAAACGAACAGGAGAATGAATATCCGAAGAGAAGAACATAAAATAGCGCTACAAAAATGAAAATCTAATTCATCTCCAGCGCAACATTTTGTTACGACAGAGCACAAGATAGATATCGAAAACACGAGGACGCTCGCTGTAAATATACATTTACAGGCGAGAATACTAAGAGAGGCTATAGAGATATAAAAGCGCCTGGATAATTTAAACAGACGAGATGATGGTCAACGACTTTCATCTATTTGGCGTACGTTACTCAAAAACAGGAAAATAGGTCGTAACGGCAGAATGAAGCTAAACAATGCGAACCAAATGCTGAACTTCCTAACAGCAAATAGCCACAGCGACAACTCTCACCCTACCGGCTCAGCAAGCAGGATGTATGCCGTCTCAGCGAACAGGTCGTATACAATATCGCATTTGTCAGGGCACCGCATTCCGATTATCATCCGCTCCAGAAGAAGATGCTAGCGAGACTATTGAAACGTCGAGCAAATAACGGCTCATATCACAATCAAAGAACTATTACGCGGAAGAAACTAGGAAATTGAGATTTTTCATATATTCTTTGCTATATATACGTATATAATGAACAGCTATCAATGAAAGGACAGCAGATTCTGAAGAAGCTGGTAGTATAAACAGCGACACGTCCATTATAACAACACAGTGAAATCCGGAAGAAGATTGTATTATTTACGACACTGATCGTGAAAACCTACGGAATTTCATGTTAATAATTTAATTCCGATATATCCTTTACATAAATAACGTAGTGAAGTAATACTGTATTCATATATGAATTGAAATAATTTTCAATATGGGCTTTATGCTTTAAAATTTTAAAACGAATTTTAAAAATTGTTAGATCAATAAAGGCTTTTGCAGCAGACTGCAAATAGAACAATTTTAAACAAAATTGTACTGTAAATACGCCTTAGTTTTATTACCCAACTTTACTTGTTCAATGGAATAATAAAATGTAAGTACATTTTAGCAAATGCTCCATGGACACTCTAACAAATTTAACTTCATTCTCTAGCATATGTAAAGAAAAAGCATTATTCATAACCAGAGCAAGTGCTCCGACTTCTATAAACTTTCCACCTTTAGCTAAGCAGCGGACAGAATCCAATGATTTATCTCCTCCTGCAAGAGTGTTTAAAACATAATCAACACCATTTCCTTTAGTATATTGATAAACCATTTCTTCAAAGGAAGTATCTTTTCGATTAGCAATATGTTCCTTTTTAATCATTGAATAGTTTTTTGTGATAAAATCGTGCTGCTCTTGTGTCTTTACAGTTATGAATATTGTAAGACCAAAATATTGGCATATATTTATAGCAGCCAAGTCGATATCTCCAGTGGTACAGTGAATTAATATCTTTTGGCCAGGCGAAAGTTGGGAATTCTAGAAGATCATTAAATCCGTAAATTGATATTAAGCGTACATGTTGTTCGTGTTAAGATACTTACCGTAAGAAAAGCTAAAATGACGACGCCATAAATTGCTGGGACAGTTGCTGCTTCTTCCATTGTCCATGCATCAGGAATTGGAAATATTAAATCTTTACGAGCTAACGTCAACGTTGCTAAAGACCAATTAGAAACTGCACCCATTACACGCCTTCCTCTAAATTAATAAAGTTTATACAAGCTGGTACATTATATTGTGAGTTATTTTAAAGCGAGCGTGTTATTGAAAAATTTGAGCATGTTTACGCGAATATCAAATCCTAGTGATGGAATCTGCTTGATGTTAGTATCTTTATTAGGATCTATAAGATTTGCATCACTGCAATCACCTTTTTGAATGAATAGGTTTAATTAAATTTAGAAATTTTGATTATATTAATTTGTTATATATTTTTTTCTTTTTATTTTATCTTTTTGTCTAAACCGCTAAAGGTAGAACGCTGAATGCATACACCTATGCATACAGTGATTTAATCTTTTTGGCATTACATATATTATATACCATGTACAGTTATAATTGTTTCTTCTTCTGTAATTGCTAATAAATACTTTATTATCATTATTATTATTACTATATATTAAAAATAGATATTGATGCTTTCGCTCTGAAGGAAAGTGCATGAGTTTTCCATATGTTTGCAATGTATTAATATTTTTACTACAAATGCAATGCACATAGCGAATTTAAGTATTAGGTGCGCAACTAAGTTCTCGCTGTTTTTCAAGAGATGGCTCCAGTAGTAAGTGCTGGTCGATTGTGACATAACCAAAACGTCATGAACCAAGCTTAGACATATGGTAAACAAACCGCTTTGAGACATTAGTGATTTTGTTTTTGCGTCATATACTTTTGGTTGTGTGAAAATGTCTGATTTTGTGCCAAATAATAGTCATTTGCGGGAAGTGTTGCTTTTCTTCTTTCATTAGAAGAAAACGGTGGCTGAAGCGCATCGAGAACTCTAAAAAGTTTACGGAAATGCTGCTCTAAGTGAAACAACGTGCCGTGATTGGTTCCGTCGCTTCGAAGACGGCGATTCGATGTTGACGACGGTTCGCGTGAAAGAAGACCAAAAACCTTCGAAGACGCTGAATTGGAGGCATTGCTAGATGAGGATCCGTGCCAAACGCAAATAGAGCTGGCTTCAGGATTAGGAGTTACCCGCCAAGCCATATCCCAGTGATTGCATGCGTTGGAAATGATTCAAAAACAAGGAACTTGGGTTCCTTATGATTTGAAGCTAAGAGACATTGAGCGTCGTTTTTTCGCCTGTGAACAACTGCTCCAGCGGCAAGAAAGGAAGGGTTTTCTTCATCGCATCGTTACGGGTGATGAAAAATGGATTCATTACAGCAACCCAAAGAGAACAAAATCATGGGGACTGCCCGGTCATGCTTCTACGTCGCCTCACGTTTCCAAACACGTTAAAACCTACTTAGAAACGCTCAAATGGGAGGTCCTACCTCGCCCGCCATATTCCCCAGATATTGCGCCGTCCGATTACTACTTGTTCCGTTCGATGGCACATGGTCTGGCTAATCAGCAGTTCCGCTCATATGAAGACATTTCAAAATGGCTTGATTCGTGGATAGCCTCAAAAGACGAACACTTCTACCGTGACGGTATTCGAGTTCTGCTAGAAAGATGGGAAAAAGTTGTCGCTAGCGATGGGCAATATTTTGAATGAATCATTTGTAAACATTTTTTCACAATGAAGTTGCATTTTCATCAAAAAAACAGCGAGAACTTACTTGCGCACCTAATAATACAAGTAAACAACTGCTGAAATTGACAATAAAACAGCATCTTTCCACAGGGACTTTGTCAAGATCTAAGAACTTAAACAACCCATTACTCAATGAACTGATGAATCCTCAGGATCGTCCTTTAGTAGTTTGCAAGATTAAATCACTTGAAGGAAATCTTCGGTTCACGAAACCACCTTTTTAAATACGTCTGTCTACTAGTTTACATTTCCCCTGTTTCACACCGTACAGTAAGACGGAATCTCTTAATCCGTGATTTATACAAGACATACTTCTTCAAAGAAAGCTGATAACAGACTAACTTCTGACTTACAGTATGCATCATCGTAACTACAACTCGCACCACTACGCTCTAGCAGGAGTAGTACTGTAGGTACAAATGAATACTAAATTTACACGTATTTATTAAATAATTTATTTCTTTGAACTCGTTCGGCATAGAGCTTTCGTGGATTAGCATTCTATGGTTAATAGTATTATAACTATTACATTTCAAAGTACGTTGGCGTATTTCGTTTACACCTTTATAGGCAGCGTCAAAACGAAACGCTACGTGGTTTTTGCAATTTATGTTCTCAAAGTCTTCGCGACTTTATTAACTTGAAAAATGCATGTACATACATGACCTATATTTTATCTTAATTTAATTTAAGATTCCTTCATTAACATGACATTAATTTCTTACTTAGAATCCCTGCCTGAAAATCCGAATCCTCGATCGTACTTTTGGTTATCAATGCTTCTGTCAGATATTGCCATCAAATCTTTAGCGTTGATTGCAAAATAATATATCTAATCAACAGATAAAATGTTATTACACAAAATATACAAACAAGATAAATGTACGTACATGAATTAATTCACTGTCCTCTGAACGTACTTGATCCCGCTTTAAATTTCCTTCTATCCAAGTTAAAGTCGATAAATCACCTTTTGCAGTAACATCTACGTAACAGTGTTCGTTTTCAGTTATTTGATTCATTGGAAGAAGCAAACTAACATACATCTGCCAAGAGCCGTCTTTCCAAACATTTATAAGCATATTCTTTTCTAGCTGCTTTTTATAAAAGTCAAGCTCTGGATCAAAGATCGGTGCTTTATCCAAAAGAACTACACAAGCTATATTTTTGGTAGAAAATTCCAGATTTAAGCATGCTATTAGTCCTAGAATGCCAGTAATCATTTCGTTTCGGACATGAAGAACTACTTTAACGTTTTCTTGTTTGAGAAGATATTGTAAATTTGGTATCCACCGCAGATCATTCATAGAATTCGTCAAATCCAAACAACCAATAGTAATAGAAGTTTCTCTATGTGGTCTTAATAATACTAGGGTTTCCTTTTCACTTGAATGACTACATATAACAGTAAAAGGTCCTTGATGAAACTTAGATAAATCTACTTTCAAGCCTTCTCTTGATATTACAAATCCATGTGCATCATTTATCACATCTAAAGCTGTGGAAACCTTAAAGACATGTTTTATTACATTTTTCTGCAATATGTGTACATAAGTAAATAATGGGTACGAGAGTGGGTTGAAAAGTCTGTGGAACGACGGATAGATGGCGCAGTTTTAAAGTATTTCTATGACGCAAACATTAAACAATAACTCTCCTTCGAAGGCCACTTTAAATGTGGCGACGTGGGTTTCAAAGAAAAAAAAAACATCTTGGACAATTAAAATATGTTATTATTCCAGAAATGGTTGAAACACTTCATGATGTTATGTTACGTGACGGAAGGGTGAAACTGGAAGATTGCCAAGACTGTGGGCATGTTACTGAACGTGTACACCATATTTTGCATGTCGAGTTAAATGCGTCTAAGGTGGGTGCTGCGTTAACTGAATGCAAATCAAAAATGTGAAAGAGCGCGAATTTTCAATGATAAATTGAAGTTCTTTAACATCAAACCAGCAAAATTTTTTGCTTTGCTTTATTGCAGTCGATGAAACTTGGCTCCATTACTATGTGTTAGAATCGAAACGGCAGTCGCAGTAGTGGAGGCATTATAGCAGCTCTCCGTCAAAGAAGACCAAGACTTTTCCTTCGACTGTCAAAGTAATTACCAAGATGTTTTGAGATTTGAAGAAGATACTTCTTATTGACTATTTCACAAAGGGCCAAATTATCAACGGAACATATTACACTGCCCTTCTGGACAAAGTTATAGTTGCCATTACCGAAAAAACACAGGAATAATTCAAAAGAAAGTCCTATTCCATCATAATAATGCAACATTACACATCAGTCTCATTGTTCGGGAAAAACTGGATGAATTACAATTCTAAATCGTAGCCAAACACCCTATTCAACGGATCTAACCCCTTCAAATTTCTGCTTATTCCAAAAACTGAAGCTGTTTCTCGCTGGAAAGAAATTCAAAACGGACAAGAAAGTTATTGCAGAAGTGACGCAATATTTTGATGGCATTGATGCTATTTATAAAACTGGTATAATGGCACTTCAGTACCACTGGTATAAGTGTATTAATATTGAAGAAGAATATGTTGAAAAATTTTAAAAAATAGTTGCTGTAAATCAAGTGTTTCACTTTAAGTCTCACCTTTCGTCAATCACCCTGGTATTAATTGTATTTCGGTATACGCGGATGCTTAGTGCTCAATTAATGACAGTACAAATTACATTATTCATTTTAGAAGTTTGAAAAGAAATAACTTTGTTGAAGAAATAACAAAGAACGGTAGCATATTAGCGTTCTTAGCCTAAATATACGTACCCCTGTAGTTTCTAAAAGTCCCGTTACTATTAATATTGAGCAATTTGATTGAGAATTCAAAGGCTTGTGTTCGACAATGATGCCAGGAATATTCATATATTTATTGGACAGAATTATCAATTCTTGCCGTACAAGAGGCATATCTTCTAATATTTTCTGTATTGCAGGACAAAGTAGTTGATATTCCTCTTGATTCTGCATACAAACTTCAACAACTTTATACGTTAAGGGATGAGTATTTTCGAAAATTAATGACATAAAAGCTCTTAAAGTATCTGAAATTTCTTGCACACCTATATATGGAACAAACTTAAAAACTTCCAAAGTTGCTTCTTTTTCAGGCACTCTAGGTATTGCAGTTGTCTTTATAGCCTTTAGTTCGATACCAGGTGCCCTATGAACATGAGCAATAAAGAATTCGTTATTAAAATTAGATAGTCTTTCATACTTGATAAGACGAAGCTGTTTGTACACTTTAACATGAACCATATTACTATTAATAGCAGATTGAATATACTTCGGAACGTCAATTACTAACTGTTGAATGCTAGATGGTACATGTATCTTTCGTGTGTTTTTTTGAAGCAACCAGGACTGCCAAAAACTATCCAAAAAGCAGATCCAATCGTCTTTCCATTCAATGATTACGTTTGAAATATCCACATTACATTTCTTAATACTACTAAATTTTCCACTGAAAGTAATTATTTAATACCTTCGCTATATATTATCCCCAAAACTTTACCTGTAATGATAACCTCGTAGTTTTAATTCCTTATAAATATCCATTTCATCCAGACACATACTACTTTCATCAAATAGCGTCGTCGGCAAAGTAGTTAGAACATGCTCGTCTGTTTGCTCAAATATCTTTCCAGTTACAATAACATTACCACCGTGTAGTACCTTTAAAGATATACAAAAAATGTAAGAGAGAATGATCCGAAAAATGGTAGTCGCCAGCATTAATCTAATCGTGATTAAGTAAAGCAAAATATTGATTCGATTTTACGATTTGCTCCAATTTTTGTAAGTACAAAACGTTATTAACGGAATAAGAGATAATCAGGGAATGTCAGGTTTGTCATTTGTTGTACGCAATAGTTCAGCGAATAAACCCTTAAACAAAAGTAAATGCATTTGATACATTACCTATACGAAGCTCTTTAAGAAACGTAATCAAAAAATTATAAGTAATTATTATGGAACTATATGAAAACGTTCTTTACTCGATCAATAATTTCATTAAATCAATTTGGATATATTACTTGTAGATCTACCATAAATAAGTTGTCTACATCATCTCAATGCATGTGTGAGATTTTGGACAAACCTGGACACATCTTTGTTATTTACACCGACTTGTCCGCAGCTTTTGACTTAGTTTATCATGAAATTCTTTTGAATAATTAAATAAGTTGAAATAAGCATCAAGAGTGAAATATGAAAGCAATACTTCGACAACTAAGTTGTCATCATTAGTAGATAATTAATCACGGTGTCACACTTGAAACCACAGAAAATTTCGCACAAAGACAAAGTCCGTAATAGACTTATACCGTCGAAAGCCAAACACACACTGTAGCTTCGTTTACCATATTTTAAATTGTATTCTAGTCTAAAACTAAACGCTTTATCCTAGGGTATTTACCTGCTTGAATATACGAAGCGTTCTTATCAGTAATATATTACTTTTCTATGAAGTCAAACGAACATTAGTTATTAGTATGATCCTGCCGGCGTTTAACACATGGTTTCTGTTTTTTGACATATATTTCATAGATATCTAATTCACGGTAATTATACACATTTTTAACCAAATATAAACAATCCGCAGTTATGATTTTCTCTAACACGTGCTTTGCTAAACTAGATTTCTCAGGTTCATTGAATTTGATGTGCCCCATACGTTCTTTATACTGGGTGCTAAGAGTGCGGTTTTCAAATTACATTTCAGTCCACAAACTCCATTAAATCGCTTTTAGGACATGCGAAAGACAAAGTTGAGGCCAATAAGAAATCGGGGATTTACAGAATCAAATATCGAGATTGCAATAAACAATACATGAAACAGACAAAAACAATCGATAGGAACCCGGTATAAATAACATATGGCACACATAAAAATCAATCCACCTGAGAAATCTAGTTCAGCAAATGTGTTAGAGAATAATTATACCGTAACCGCGAATTGTTTATATTCGATTAAGAATGTGTATAATTACCGTGAACTAGATGTCTATGAAAGCGTGTTTATTTAAAAAAATATAAACCATGTGGGGTCGTATCAACACCTCATATCTGTTTGACCTCATAGAAAAGTAATATAATAAGACTAGAATATAATTTAAATTATGTGAAACGAATCTACAGTGTGTGTTTGGTTTTCAACGGTATAAGTCTAGTACGGACTTTGTATTTGTGGAGATTTTGCCTTGGTTCCAGGTCCGACACTAATTATCTGCTAATGATGCCAACTTAAAATGTCGAAATGCGTAAAACAGAACACAAAAATTATTGTGGAAAGGGTTTATATATTTACCTTAATTGATTATGCTGATATACAGCTATTATTATATAATATTACTTACTTCGAAATCTTTCGTACCCATTTGCAACGATATTATCAGTTCCAAAGGGCTATTTTCAGGTACAGTAACACTTTTTATAAATTTAACATCTTCGAAAACAATTGTCATATCTTCTATCTGTTTTTTTAAATTCGCAGCGAAACGTTGCCATACTAACATTAAGTATCCAGTAGCTGGGAAGAAGGTATTACCTAAAATTTTGGTTATAAGAAAGAATGTTTTAGGAAACATTTTTACTAGTAACAATACTCTTCGAGGCAAAAATAAAAATTCAGGTAAAAAGAATTACGATCATATACACATCCCAGTACAAGCTAGCATGTTAATTATTACATTTAATACAAATTTTATAAATTATAAATATTTCTAAAACCTCAAAATTGTTATCTCAGGTCGTTTGAAAAATTCGTAACTATCTTAACAGAGTATTACATAAACAGATTAAACGATTATTAATACAATTAATCATTATATATTAACGATTAATTGTATTAATAATTGTTCAAGCACTATTATTTTTAATTATTACTGACCAAGTGTAACAAAGATAAAAACGAAAGAAATTGTAATTTTAGGAGGTAGAACACAGCGAGTGAAATTAAATATCTCAACCAAGTCGAAGTCGCTCTTCCCCTAGCAAAGACGCATAAGGCTACGCATCGTCATAGCGGAAGACAATACCTTTTCTACTGTCAAATTCTGGTCGTTTTTATCATTCGCCACTTTTAATCGATCGAGTTGCTTACCCAAGAGCTAAACCTAAAGATACTCGTAATACACAATTCCCCTCCAAATTCATCGAATGCAAAGAATGATCTCTAGATATAGATTAGCTCTGAGAGACGTCAATCATGGATAGCTTATCAAACTCAATTTTTTGAGTTTAAGTTATTATAAAGTACAGACTTTCCATACAAAGAAAACATTCTCTTAAAAATGGGATCTATTACAGTATTTTCTGTTAAACCTGAAATAGTCCAAATATCATATCGGTTGACGTATTTAAGCTTCTGGAAATAGTAAATTATGCTACTGTTTGATATTCAATATTTCTTCTAACTGCTGTATGTATAGTTTAGCGGTAGTTATTTTTAATTAAGGTCTGACCTTGATTAAGGTGTTCCTGATCCTGTAGAATGTAGGTCAGGAATCACCAACTAAGTTTAGCAAGCCACTAGCAAATGATTAGTTTTGTTCCAGTTCATCGCCGTAAATATCAAGTATTTCTCTGGCTCTTTACGAAAAATTTGATCATTTTCGATAATAAAATACGAAGAATTCACTTTCCAGTACAAAAATTACGACAATCTTAAACTGTACGAGAAGCATAACTGCACAGTATAGTGAAGCGTTCTATATACTGCTAACTATATATTAGATCATTTATGTGCGTAATACACAATTAGAATCTATTACATGTTTGGCCAGACACAAATATATTATTCGTAGAATAGTTAAGAACCTTTCAAAGAACGCCATAGAAAGATCTACGTCAGGATTGTGAACAGTAAGTTTGAAGTTCCATAACTTAAATTTAACTTTGTCAACCAAAACAAAAACTATGAGACTAGCAATTTTGCCAACAAGGAACAAGGGTATTTATTCCAGTAGAATATTAACCCGAAGTTCCAGAATTGATGGATCCTTCGAAGGCGTTATGAGTATCTATTTAATTATAAAAGGGTCATCCCTACAAGAAGCTGTCAAAATGCTTGCAGTAGTGGTAATCAATAGACGAAAGGTCTGGTGAGTAGGATGGATAAGGCAAAGATTCGTAGAATAATTTGTTTAACTTCTGTAGTATCAGTTGTTTGACGTGAAATTGGGCGATGTTGTGCAAGAAAAATACTGGAGCTTTTCTGTTTATCAATTCTTGGAGTATTTTTCCAATATCCTAACAGTATTTCTCTGTAGTTATGGTTACTTCACGACTTACGACTCTGACTCACTCCGACTGTAGTCCACCAAACAGTCAGCATCTCTTTTGTGTTCGGATCTTCTTCCAGACGCCTGGGATTATGTATAGCAACTACTTGTCGCAAATCACAGTCCAGAATGGATCATTTTTATTGCGTAAATGAAGCTCAGAACAGATATCAATACGACCGTCTCTCTGGTTGTCGTTCAATACGAGTTACTTTAAATGGCCAGTGATGATCGATTGATCTACGAAGAGTTTCTCCACAACCTCTGGTGTAATTTTCTTTCAATCAACTTTAATAATCGCCTTTAGTTCGTTAATCATCACCCGCGGTAAAACGTTAACACTTCCTTCGCCTTAAACTTCGTTAAATTCATATTTTGAACCGTTTGATTTGCACAGTGGTTGAGTTTCAATTCATAAAAGTATTTGACGAAAGTTCGCTTTCACATTGTATCTTTTGAGGCCTAAATATAAACTAAAAGAAATTTATGTTTGAAATGGATTTCACAGAACGAAGAAGGATAAAAAAACTTAGAAAAAATATATAATAAAAATATAAACAACATCGTTCCAACATTATTTTTACAATAACTTAATAAATTCTAGTTATATTTACCATCGATATTGTGTCCAAGAAGGTAATTCCACTCTGCCATTTTAGATGTAATTTGTATTACGTTATCGTTTTTCATCTCGTTTTCGCTATTGTAAAAATATACATGGCTGTCTTTAGTGTGATTCCACTTTATCAAAGGTGATAACATGGGCGTTCCTCTACTGACAGGCAATTCGATAACTGGATATAACTTATTTAAATCCATGTCATAACCTCTTTCATATAAACTATAATATAGTAAGAAATATCTTTTAATATATCAATATATCATCGGCTTCTCTTGAGAGTGTTTAGAGAAACAAACTGCAATAATAAAATAATAATTTACATTCTTAGATTTTTAGTTTAAACTAGTCCTACCAACATATTTATTTATAACTTTTACTATGCTCGAAATAGCTATGCACTTTTCTATTTCAAACAAAGCATCTAAAATTTTTTCATTATATTTGGATTTAAGACAAGACCTTTCAAATCTTTTTATAAAAACTCTTTTCAGTTATTTATTTATAATCAAAAGTTAAAGATGAAGAAATTTTTTACTACATAATAAGGTTGATATATAATACAATAATCTATTTGTAAATTTTAAGATGACAACATTGATAAAAATTCAAAGTGTCGCAATGTATAAAGATAAAAAAGAAAAATAAACTCCGTACATATCCGCATCGTATAGAAAACCAATTGCATTGTTTATCGCTATTCTTGTTATCGAAATGGCTAGGTGATTAGTCAAAAATAGTCGACAAGACTAGATTACCTGATTAGTTTTGAATTAACGAAACACTCAAAGATTTGGTGCTTTGAAAAAGGAAAATTCTTAATTAATTATAATGTAATGATAATTTGAGTGATATTTCCAAACAGGTAAATTCTTTATGTAATGTACAGATCCAGAGATGTAAGGGAATTATCATAAATTAATGCCTCAAAACTTAAGGATACTTTATTATTTCAAAAACAGGGTAACTGCAATACCATAGACCTTCTCCATTCATAGCGGAAAATTTATGAAAAAAAAGGCCACCTAAAAAATAAAAAATATTTTCCTATATCTGTATGTCGATGATATTTTCCGGTTTTCAATACACAAAAATGCAACTTAAATGATTTCGTTAAACAGTTAAATTCAAAATTCCCGACAATTAAAACAAAAAATGTAAAAAATAAATTAACTCTTCACTAAATGAAACTAATTCCTCGGATTCAATAACTTCGAACTAAGGTCACCAACTGACCTTCTGATAAGTAGCTTCTTCAATTTTCTGTAATAGAGTAAGTATTAATTGTATGAACAAAAGTTAACCAGAATGAGAATAACCACGACAGTGTAAGTAATAAAGTAACTTGGATGGTTTTAGTACTTAACAGAAAGTTTGGCCTCCTAAATAACCTACCAATGACTCCAGAAAACGACTTCTTTTCAGTGTTTCAGCAAAAGATCGCTCACCGGTTTTTCATGAGAAGAGAACCTGTATATTCTATAAACAGATTTAAATGGCATGTTCTGTAGTTAT
Source organism: Dermolepida albohirtum (assembly GCA_031893035.1). NCBI lineage: Eukaryota > Metazoa > Arthropoda > Insecta > Coleoptera > Scarabaeidae > Dermolepida > Dermolepida albohirtum. Next base: position 16,462 of record JAVIWB010002369.1, read on the forward strand.
AAGTTGTTTAATTTATGCTATCAATACACAAAAAAACAGCTGAAATAGGCCAAAATTCGGTTGAACAAATTAAACAACCTTTTTGGAGTTTATAACCCATAATACCATATTTAAATCAGATAAATCAAATAGCAATCCTACATGTAAACTTCGAGAATTTTCATGAAGAACGAAGTCCTTGCAGAGCTCAGAGAAATTGCCTTTTTCAGGATAACGTTTTGGGACTATTATTTAACATATGCCAATATCCAAGTGATATCGAAAGCAAGTAGAAATTTTGCTTAAGCTGACGATTACCCATCTCGAGAATGTTCCTACTACTAAAACTTAAGCCAACCTACCTCGAGACTTAATTCTGCATTTGCATTTAACAAATGGGAAAGCTTAAAGAAAAATTGTAAGCTCAATAAAACACACATAAATCACACATTTTTGCCATAATACCTTTTTCGATGGTAGTATACTTCCTTTCAAGAAAGATTTTTTAAATATCTTGTGAAACAGAACATGAAGTAAGTTAAAACCATGAAAATGTCAACATTGATTTTTCGTACAATTTTTTGTGTTTTACCATGCTAGTTAGATGAAATTATCCAAATATGACAAATGTTGTCGAGATACAGCATTAAACAATTTACATTAGTTATATTGTGGAAAGTGGTTATATATCAACCTTATTGATCAAATCTGGAATCATGTCTTCAAAATGTCGTTGGTTGTAGCCAACAAAGAATGGATAACAACAATTAATAAAACTCATCTTCTATTAGATCATGAAATTCTTTCTAGATGTGAAAATAAGAATAAGCTTCATAAGAACATCAGAAACTGTAAACAGTAAATTACAGACCAATACCTCTAGATTATCTAGAAATCTTTTAATAGATTCCATACATATGTAATCAAATTTAAATAATGTGAAAGGATCTGAATTAAATTTACGCAAAATAATTTTATGCAGTTTGGACAATAAACACTAATTATCTGAAATTTCGTCAGCTATTGTATTGAAATTTTACCTTCCTAAGTTCCTGAATATATCTTGTAAAACATCTTCAGATTTGGTGTCTACAAAATGTATTTTATTCCTTGAAATATCTTTAACATCAGGGCCAATTACAACATAAATAGCATCTTTCGCCATTAACTTATTGAGATCCCTTTGCTTTAATGATCTCATGATGCTTTCAACAAAATATTTTGCAGGACTTTCCCTGAGCTTCTTTTCATTATTTGGAATCCATTTCCGATCAGATATTTTTCTATTAGGAAAGACGTTTGAGACATCCAAACCGTTATTAGTTTTCAAACTAGATGTTATGTAATATAGTCCTAGTATTGTTTGCTTTAAAGTTAGAAAATTATCCATATAAGCAGCAATTAATTCACCACTATTTATACCGATTATTCGATGCGGTACCAATTCAATTTTTTTCAATATATTAGCCAAACTAATTTGAACCATCGCAACAGTGAGAATTTCAATAATCCTATTCCTATTTAAAGGATTTCTTAATGCTTCCAAAAAATCAATATCGACTGTTTCTTTCAAAATATTATGGACACTGCACATGAAATATAATAAAAATAAAAAATAATATAAAATTAATTTATTATTGCGTATTGAGGAGTAAAAATATTTATTTAACAATTAATTGACTCTATCTTTTTCTGAGACTCTATCTTCTTCTGGGCTTCCGGGCTGGAACAGTTAACTGGCAGTTATACCAGTGACGCGGTTCCAGCCCGGAAGCCCAGAAGAAGATAGTATGGACCACGACCGCGGAAGTCAACGTACCAGATTAATTAAATGACTATTCAAAGTGGCTTCCATTTGTTGAATGCGACATTTCAGCACAACAAGCCGCTACAAAATGCTATATGAACTGCTATAAGACTTGCTTCTCTAGCACGCCTTATAACATCAAGACGACCTTAAGATTTAGTTTACTAATGCAAAAATGTGGTGGTTAAATTTTTATCAGAAATTTCAAATTGTTTACCATTCGAGAGTCTCCACAAATACTGGAATTTTTTGTAATTGAGGGACCAATTTTAACCAGCTTTTGTCAAAACCACTGAACACTAGAAACATATTTCGTTTCTCAAGATCTATTTTCCTAACAGACCTCTCGATTTCTCCTCGTCGATTGTAAAGTCCGTAACCTCTATATAAATGATTCTCTATCGATTTCCTGCAAAAAAGACAATTTTATGTAGTTTCTCTAATTAAAAAATCAGTTTTTATACCTAAAAACGCGATTAATTAAATATGCATATTCCGCATCGATATGTTTTTTATGAAAGTCGTCCAGAATCATACTGATTCCTTCTTTACTACGCCCACTTAAGCAAATTAAACGCGGTAATTCATCGTAAGGTTCCTTTTTACCAATTTTCATCTTTGGATTCCAACGAAGCAGTACATGTGCATTCGACCCACCAAATCCAAAGCTATTGATACCTATTTCAAAAAATTAAAACGGATAATAATATACGGGCAGGCTTACATCTGATTTAAGCAAACAACTATCAAACAACACGTGAAAAAGCGGCACAATAAAAACAAATTATTGAAAAGCTTGTCATCCGTCATCGAAAATTTATCTAAAGTAGAATTACCAACTCCTTCGATTAAACCCTAACTTTGAATGAAACATCTGCACGTTTATTATATTATTTAAGTAACAGTTCCATAGCCGCATAAAAGTAAATCTTGAAGTCAAAATAAACCTGTCTGAATGCGTAGACTTCGTTATGTCTTAGAAACGCAGCAGTTTTTCTTTATTTTATTGGAAAAAAGTAATTATTTGGAATTAAGTCTGACTTGTTTGCGATGTAATTTAATTTTAAGAATATATTAATTTATTAGTAGTAGGCCATAGATACAAATACAAAAATGTTTGTATCAGTTGACAGCTTTCAGTTGCATATGGAGATATTTATTGTTATAAGTCGTATATTTTTAAATAATGGAAATTTCGCAAGATGCTTTTTAGACAATGATTTTTAACGATTTATACAAAATTTACCATATAAAATTATCGAAATTAAGTAGAAGCTTTTGGCGGCAATAGTCTTTCATTAGCTGTAGGTTTCGTGAATTTATGCGTGAAAGACTTGAAAATGAACCTAGACCTGAACGACCTTCCATAACTGTTTGTACTGAAAACATTGCCACATAAAAGGTATCAAGGTGTCTCCCATGCAGAGATTCGAAAAGAATTCGGCATTAAATCGTCTTTAGTAGATAGCACTTTACACAAACATCTGCATATTAGAAAGTTAAAAAATAAGCACAGGTGGACATGTGCAGATTTATGTTAGAAAAGTTCCGTGGATGATCTTCAAAGACGCTATTTAATATCACTGCAGGCGATAAATCATGGATAAAGAATTCGACCCCAAAGCAATGTAGCCTTTAGCTGGCTGGGTATTTGGAAATGAGCAACAACCAAGAAAAGTCATTGTCGGTAAATATACAAACAAACAAATAATTAATGTTCCTGTTGGCTCCGCATCTGTCGATTTTGTATTGGGATTAGCTTCTGAATTGCAATCACAACTACGATCATCAAGTTACATATTTAGAATTATTCATTGGTCTTGTAAATTTAACATATTCTAATAACCATTGCCCATACGTATGTTTATTAATTGGATAAAATATATATACGTTTATAGGGTGACACATGCGTGCATTATGTCATTTGTCATGCCGCTAGCCATAACAATATTTTCGATTAAATCTAAAGAAGCGATTAAATAATATTGTTTATATATTTTGTCTGAATGTCTGATCTACAAAAAAGAACTAAACATATCAATCGAGATTAGGTTGAATGTACAATACGTATGTGTATTGGGTTGACAACTAAGTACTTTTGGTTTTTATTGATAGAGAGCGTTGCTTTATTTTTTGTATAACGTATGTTAGTGCTGTACTTTACCGTTTGTCGCGTGACTCTAGTCACATTGACGTAACTTCAGAAGCAAGTAGTGTGTGATTTTTATTATAGCTATTAGTCGTGGGTTAATTTTAAATGGAGTGCAGAAACGAACATTTTCAGCATATTTTACTATTTTATTTCCGTAAAGGGAAGAAAGCTGCTGCGGCTCACAAAAAAATATGTGAAGTTTATGGTGCTACTTGCATAACAGAGCGCATGTGTCAGAATTGGTATAAAAAATTCCGTTTTGGAGATTTTTTCCTCAAAGATGAGCAACGTTCTGGTCGGCCTACTGAAGTTGATGATGACCAAATCAAAGTCATAATTGAAAAGGATCGTCATATAACTGTTCGAGATGTTGCGGAGAGGCTACATGTATCGCACACAACAATTGAAAAACATTTAAAATGTCTTGGGCTAGTTAAGAAGCTTGATATTTGGGTACCTCACGAATTGAAAGAAATTAATTTAACACAAAGAATCAACTTTTGCGATATGCACCTTAGACGAAATGAAACCGACCCTTTTTTAAAAAGAATCATCACTGGTGATGAAAAATGGGTCCTGTACAGTAACATAGTTCGAAAACGATCATGGAGCAAACACAATAAACCAGCTCAACTCACATCGAAAGCTAAATTGCATCCAAAAAAGATCATGCTGTCAGTTTGGTGGGATTACAAAGGTGTTGTGTTTTTTTGAGCTGCTTCCAAGGAACCAAACGATCAATTCTGATGTTTACTGTCAATAATTAATAAAACTGGATGAAGCAATCAAAGAAAAACGGCCAGAATTGTCAAATCGGAAAGGTGTAGTTTTCCACCAAGATAATGCAAGGCCTCACACATCTTTGGCAACTCGTGGGAAACTATTGGAGCTTGGCTGGGAAGTGATGCCACATCCCTCATATAGCCCTGATCTAGCACCATCTGATTACCATTTATTTCGAAGTTTGCAGACTTCTTTGAATGGTAAAACTTTCACAAATGACGATGACCTTCTCTCGCACCTGGTTCAGTTTTTTGCTGATAAGGACCAGAAATTTTATGAGCGCGGAATCATGCAGCTGAAAGAAAGATGGCAAAAGGTCATTGAGCAAAATGGAAAATATATAATTGATTAAAAACTATTCTTTGTTTAAAAAAAAAAGTGTTTTATTTTATACTACAAAACCGAAAGTACTTAGTTGCCAACCCAATATATACATATGTATGTATATCACAAAGCGTCTGTCAGTTACATACCCGTCTGCTATTCATATATTTGTATTGTATATTTAACATTATTATGGTAAGATGAATTATTGACTGTCTATACATATGTGTATTTGTTATTTAAATACTCTTATTTATATGCTTATGTATAACCAATTGTGTGCCGCAGAAACTATTTATTGTTTACAGGGGGTATTAAGGCAAAACAGAAATAGAAGTAGTATAAATAGGTGGAAGATTAGAGTTTAAGGCATTCATTGTTCGATACTGATGTGAAATAATGAATCAGAATAAAAATACTTTTAAAAAAACTAAAGTCGTTTTACTAAGTATTTAAGTGCCAGATGCGGAATACACGAATTGTGAAACATTCCAGCAAATTTATAAGCTTAATTTACCTTTTAATATGATACGTAATTAATTTTATACGGTCGATATGGAATTTTCTTCCGATATTTACCATTCATATATGAGGTTTATCGAAAATTTTTGGCAAATATTTCTAACTTTTTAGTAACTTAATAATTAATATTTCTCCTTTATTTACATAATAACAGTAAATCTATATAATTACACTTAGAATAAAGCAGGTTCAAGTCGAATATATCACCTAGTTAAATAAATAATATTATCAAAAACAATTACTTTATTAGGAAAATTGGGTGGTAACTAGGTGTTCTGCTTTCACCAAGACCTTTTAACAAGTTGTGTATATTCAACTTTAACCTGTTTGATTCGTACTATTAAGATACTAACCAAACAATCCATTGTTATCTGGTAATGACAGCTTCTCACTTACCACTACCATTCTACCTTTTTCTAATCCCTCTGCACCTTTTCTTGGTTCACTATAGCTTATATTTGGTGGTATGAAACCGGTCTCCATTGCTAAAATCACCTAAATAAAATAAAGCGATTGAAAACAAATTAAATTTTAGGGTAAACGAAAAAAAATAAAAGCAGTGGTATTGTGAAGAACATTTGTAAACTTTCTGCATACAACTACTTTTACACGAGTTATATTTAAAAATGATATTTTGATATAGAAAACGTATGACTGGACAATGGAAAAAAGTATACTACTCAAAACAACGAATGGATATTCTATATAATTTATAACAAAAAGTAGTACCAGTTGTGTCTTGATATATGTAAGGCATGTACATATATTTCCTTTATCCGTTGTGTTAAATTTTCTTGAAATAAATTGTTATCATTATAATTATTAATGCAACACCTGTAAATATTTCTATAAACTAGTTTCAACCTTTTTAAACAACAAATGGAATACGTAGACGAGCCTTAACATGTTTACGTATGTATGACTGGAATATATAAAAACCCACTCCAACACGCTCCTCGGTCAGTATTCAAAAATTCGCCACTGCAATTAGTAGTGGTGAGAATTTAAAATTTGCAATGCCGACTGACATGAAAAAACACTAAAGGTAGAGTACTATCTGCTTCTGGGTTTCCGGGCTGGCACCGTGTCACTTGTATATCTGCCGACGTTTCGTACCCATTTGTATGGGACATCTTCAGGGCTGAACTACTGCACTGAAACAGTTTCAGTGCAGTAGTTCAGCCCATACTAGTTAAGTGCCCAAAATTGAATAAAATGACATAGAACATAGCTAGGTTAACAGCGAAAAATACGTACCTTGATTAGAGAACACAGTCCAGATGCAGGTTCAGTGTGGCCTATATTAGATTTAATGCTACCGACAAATAAAGGTCTGTTTCTATTTTTGCAAAATACATCATCTATTGTAATAAACTCTTGCGGATCACCAACAATTGTTCCTTCAAATGACATTATTTAATCATCACTTCTTTTCCAATTTAAAATTAAACTTACCAGTTGCGTGTGCTTCTAAGTAGGTCAAATTCTTTGGATCTATATTACATTCTTCATATAATTCTGTCAACAGAGTTTTTTGCATTAGTGTTGATGGGAAGAAAATTCCTTCTTTTTTAAAACCATCGTTGTTATCTTTCGCATGTATTACCTAAGAAGGACAAGGCCCATCCGTAAAATGATATATTATTCATCATTATATAACAAAAAGCAATAGTAACCTGATCGATTTTCAATCAATATAACATAACAAAAAACAACGAATAGCACTGTACATTTGTTGACAGAATCGGGCTGACTGATGAGTGCTGGAATTACACGAAAGCGTCTCGGTCACTATTTTGTCGACAATAGTTAGTTGATTTTATTTATTGGAGGTTTACTAACTGTCATGGACACAACACGTATGTTGATAACAGTGCTATCTGACGGGTGCTTAAGAAAATTAAGCACATACATCTTTCGGTCCGCCAGTCTGCTAGTCGAACCGCTAAATGAGATTACAGTGCTATTAATTGTCTTTTGATATACATTTTGATTGAATATCGATCAGGTTACTACGTTTGTCGACAGAGACAGATCAACTGATGAGTGTTGGGATTACAAGAAACGCGTCTCGATCAGTACTTTGTCGACAATAGTTGATTGAATTCATGAGATACCTCAGCATACACTCTGTTGGCATCTTTGGCTTTCTCCAGTAGAATGGCAACTATAGCTTCACTTCTCACATACCCATTTGAATTTTCATCGAAAGCTTTGCAGACACCTTCCAGACTTAATGTCCCCAGCCTAATTATTAATATATTTGGTGTGGTTAACTAAATAGTATATCACAATAATCGAAAAGGTAAAAAAACTCTCACCGCATTAATATTCTTTTCTTACTAGATACATATTTCAATAACTAAGTTATCATCTTCAGCAGTAATTAAACATAATGTCGAACATGGGCACACAACAAAACTACACAGAAAAAACTGGAAATCCTCTCTTTTTTCTGTGTAGCTGTACTATTATTAGTTTCATTCGAATTGAATTAGAAAGTAGAATTTCTTATTCTAAAGTTTTAACAGTAATACTACACACACACATATATATTTATATATACATATATATATATATATATATATATATATATATATATATATATATATGTCTGTGTGTATACAGAGTGATTGATTAAAACTCTCCGGAGTTGGTAGTAAAATATTCCTAAATATAGGTCATGTTTGACTTTACAAATTATCCATCCTTACTTAATCCCTTCTTCGTTTATATATTTTTGCATTCTTTTGGGTTTCTTGTCTATTTGTTTCCAGACAATAAACAATACGATTATCGTGATGGTGCATTTTCGAAGTGCAATTCTAAATCTGGGAGGATCTTGCCTACAATTTGTAGCAGAATACCCTAATTTTGAAATACAAACCGATAACTTTGGTTAACGTAATAATGGTTTATGCAGACCGGTAGTGTTTTAAGACGTGAATCTCAATAGGAACCTCCTGTTTTAATAGAGGATGCTGTTGAACATATTAGACAACAAATGGAAGTCAGTCCTAATAAGTTTATGCGAAAATTGTCTGCCCAAATAGATCATTGGTTTATTTAAACTTTACAAGAAGAATATTTTGATTTAACCCTGATCTCAGACGAAGCATGGTATTATTTGTCAAGATAAGTAAATGCACAAAACTTTCGCACATGGTCAACTAACAATTCATATGTTTTTATCGAGACTATACTCCATCACATAAAAGTTAGTATCTGGGTTGCAATATCAAGGTGACGCATTAGAGATAAATCATAGCCAATCTTTTTGCATGGTGCGATAGATATCCAACCTTACCGACAGCAAATACTGGAATGATTCATCAACGATCTGCACGACTGGGATATTTCCAACAGGACGGGACTTCAGCACATGTGGCACAAGATATCATACATTATTTAGAAGACTATATGATCATCGATTAATTAATCGGAATAAGTGGCCAGCTATTTCACCAGACCTGACTCCTTTAGATTTCTTTGAGGTCGGATGTTTAATAAATAAAATATTCAGTAGTAGACTTAATAATTTGGACGAATTACAAGATGAAATTGCAGTTGAAATACAAAATACTTCTCCCGAATTATTAAGAAACGTTTTCAGCAATATATTTTTAACCAAATATAAGCATTGTCTTCTCGTCAATTACGACAAATGCAAAAAAAATTAAAGACGTGTTTTTAACAAAACGCATTGGCGAAAACTTTTACTCGAATTGTCTCTAATGCTAGTCCAATGCAAGAGCTTCGATTTGATATTGGACGTGTATGCGATCGATCATTGACCATCGCGGCCCACGTTGACTACCGATCCGTCGCCAAACCACACCCATCCCGACAATCTGCCAAATAACAAGCCAGAGGCACTCAGTTAACTGATTCGAGGATTCAATGACATTCGTATTCAACTATCAATTAAAGGCAGTAACCTAAAGTTTAGATAATTTTATTTATTATTTCAATTTAATAATATAATTTAATTAAATTACCAATTTGAATATTCAGAATACGTATTTATGTATAAATATACATATATTTTTACTATGTAATCGAATATCTTATATTAGTTACTTTAAAAATTAATTGCGCAAATACAGTAACCAAGATTTTATTATTAAAAAGTGCATTTATAAGTACGTGTAGAATAAAAAAAATTTTAGGTATACATTAAGAAAATTGACATTCTCGCGAATTACTGTAAATTTGTGAAGTTTATGTTATAAAAAAAACTTACCGCATATGTTGTAGAGTTAGAAAAGGTTGAAGGCAAAGCTGTGTTGAAATAACAATTGCTTTGTCGCATTTACCCAGTTTAATCATTGTGTATGCTTGTTCTATGCTAAGCAAAGAAACACTACATGCACTATCTTGTTCAAAGGAAAGACTTTTTAATTTTAGGTAGTAACTAATTCTTTTCGCTAGCATTGATCGTTCCGTTCTAGAAAAAAACAGAAAACTAATTTTAAAATAATAACTACAGCGTTCAATTTTTGTCAGTGCGATAGGATAAGATCCATTGTAGTAAATATATATGTATCAACAAGTATGTAGCCAGCCGACTAAACAGAGCGATTCAACTTGCTGTTAGGTGAGTCACCGTAAATATTCGGTAAGTGATTCAGCTTGAAGAAGATCCACTGTCTTCGACCAAAACTTTGCTCAGCGACGAGGCCCATTTCTGGCTTAATGACTACGTCGATAAGCACAATAACCGTATTTGAGTGAAGAGGTTCAAAAACTGCCATTACATCCAGACAATAGCACGGTTTGGTGTGATTTATGGACAAGTGGAATCGTCGATACATATTTCTTCAAAAATGATGACGGCCGCAGCGTAACTGTGAATGGCGCCCGTTATCGCGCTATGATAACGGACTATTTGCTGCCTGAAATTGAAGCCCGTGATCTCGACGACATTTGGTTCCAACACGACGGTGTTACTTGCCACACAGCTTGTGAAAGCATGGCTTTACTGCGAGAACAATTTAGTAAACATTTAATTTCACATAATGGCCATCTAGACAATGTGATATAACACCTTTAAACTTTTTCCTTTGGGGCTACGTAAAGTCCAAGGTCTACATGAATAGACCAGCTACGATTGAGCAATTGGAAGCCGACATTATTCCACATTATACCTCTTTAAATGCTCGGACGCATCATCGAAAATTGGATGAACCATATTAGGCGCGGTTATGGCCAACATTTGAAGAACATAATTTTTTAAAAGTAATTGTAATAAGGAATATCCGATAAAATTGAAGTTTGAATTTTTTTAATTTTCGAAATGAGTACCTCCCAATGAATCACCCCCTACTTATTACGAATCTAGTATAGCGCTCTAATAGTGACACTGGATCACAACGCCAGAAGATTTCGTTGGATAATTATGAATATTATGATACATTATATAGAGAGATAATATGGCATTATTTCTATTTACTTTTAATTAACTATTTTTTCTCCTTGAGGGAGCAACCATGACGAAGTTTCCGTTTCGATTCAGGAACATAATAGTGAAGTCAGATTTCATCGACTGCAACAAATTTTCGGAAACATTCTAGGTTGTTGTTAAATAGCTTCAAATTAACACAGTGGCATTCTTTCACGTTTTTTATTAAAATTCAGGGCATTAGTTATCATTTTGATGTCAAATATTTGACTATTCAAAATAGTATTAATTTTATTAATCACGTCGGAAGTTGTTGCACATTTTGATAGTCTTGGTTGCATATTATCTTTAATGTTCATGTCACCACGTTTAAATTGTATAACTTAACAACAAATTATGGCTTTTGAAACAACATTATCATCCACAATTTGTTGCACATCAGTTGAAAGTTCAGATGTCTTTAGTTCTTTACATTTAAATTTAGGAAAATAAAATATTAAAAAAAGTAAGAAAAAACCGTCCACTCGCCTTGTTTTCTTCTAATTTCTATTCAATAACAAATGATCTTAAATGAAATAAAAAGATATTAATCAAGAATAACTCACCCAAGAAACGAATCCATAAATGGAAATTGAATCTTGTAAAATGCATATTTTTCTGTTTCTACGCAATTTTGTCCAACAAAAACTGCAGTTCTTGTATTTTCTAAGTCGGAGGGATTATAACCTGCGTCTACAACCGCTTCAAATACTAACTCTAAAGCTATTCGAATTGCAGGATTCATATTGTCACTTTGAACTTTAGTAATACCTGTAAAGTAGATTTCAATAATTGCAAATCAATACATTGAAAAATACCAGATTATTTTCTCACTGTTGTATTCTAAAGAAAAATTCTTTAATTAGCGTTTAAAATTAGTTTTTATGATTCTCAATATGCGATGCAATTAGTTGCAGTCATGCTTCAGATGTTAATTCCAAAGAATTCATCTCAAAAGATAAAAAAATTTTAAAGAATGAAAAATTGTGAAGGCGCGAAATCTTAATATAATAAAAAGATATTATTTAGTTATTTGAAACTTGCTATTAATAATATCATTTAGTTTTAACAATTAAGTAATGATTACAGAATAATACAAATTCAAGCATTTTTCTAAAACAGTGAGAACATATTAATAAAAAGTTGCAAATAATCAGTCCCATGATAAGTGTTTAATTCTAAGTATGTCTTACCAGGCACTCACTATGTTTATTACTATATTTTAGAAAGCTCTTAAAGACGCAAAACAATAAAGCATTATACAATATGCATCGGATTTTGTCCACATTTAATTATTAGACCACATTATTCTATTTTTGATACCTAAGTCGTAAAGTACATTAGATTACTGTTATTGATATTAAAGTTCGCCAACAAAATTTCTTAATTTGGTATCAACACCAAAGACTCAATAAATGGGCAATCGAAATTAACATTAAAAAACTTTACAGAATTTAATAATAATCTGCTTCTGGGTTTCCGGGCTGGAACCGCGTCACTAGTATATCTGCCGACGTTTCGTACCCATTTGTATGGGACATCTTCAGGGCTGAACTACTGCACTGAAACTAAGATGAAGATAAATAAACCAAATTAAAAGATAAGAGATAGTAAATTTTATTATTTTGTGTTTAGGTTTCTCGACCGATATTATTGGATAATAAAACACCACCTTTTCAAATTATTTATTGAATTATTTTTCCTTTTTTTTTCCTTTGACTTATAGTACTTCGATTTTATATATATAGTTAGTTATAGTTAAAAAATCCATCAAATAAAAATATGTATATACGAGGATGGTATGATACCTTTTTAAGAAATACATCACAAGTATTTTTCATTTAGTAAATTTATTTCTCTACATAATCTCCTTGTAGCTCTATACACTTAGTCCAGTAACGTTCCTACTTTTATAAGCCATCCAAATGATAAAATTTCTGGTACTCTGCAAAAGAGGACTTCTATTTCGGCAATGACCTCTTTATTTGATGTGAATCGCTTTTCACCAAGTCATTTTTTCAAGTTTGGAAAAAAAAGAAATCTCACGGAACCAAATCTGACGGATATGGTGAATAGGGCACCTCAATTCAAAAAATTTTGCATAAAGAATTGTGTGTAAAAAAATTAGTTTCCCGTTGTATACTGCATCAGTTGACCGAAGAACAGAAAGTAGCTAGGGTGAACTGGTGTCAAAAAACTTTATATCGCTTCAACGCTGGAAACTCTAAAAACGTATACAATATTGTCAGTGGTGATGAATCTTGGATTTACTCATACGAGCCAGAAAATAAACGCTAGTCGTCTGTTTGGGTGTTCCAAAGTGAAGAAAAGCTGACAAAAGCCATTCGTTCTCGAAATGTCTTCAAAAAAGATGGTCACGATATTTGTGTCGAAAGCAGATCATGTATCAACAATTCCTCTACAAGATAAAAGAACTATTACTGCCGATTAGTATACAACCATTTTTTTGCCGCAAGTCATCGCTGAGCTTCGAAAAACCAACCCCGAACGCCGAATCATCCTCCACCAAGACAATACAAGTTCGCACACAGCGCGCAAGACAATTGAATTTTTAACGCAACAAAACGTCGAATTTTGCCTTTCTGAAAATCAAGAACGGACTGCGTGGTCAAAGATTTCACTCGTCAGAAGGAGCAGTTGATGCCTTCAAAAATGCAATTTTGACTGTACCAACAAACGAATGAAACAACTGCTTCCAGAGTTAGTTCTAGCGCATATAAAAGTGCATTAATCTTCGTGGAGAATACTTCGTAAAACAATGAAGTCTTTAAAAGCTATCTACTGTTTTATTCCAGTTTTATAGGCAAAACTTAAAAGACAACCCAAGTAGACGATATTATCAGATAATATATCTCGAAATGAAAAATACTTCACGTGGGATATGGAAATCTAAAAAGTGTTGAACTCTCAGAATGTGTATTTACGATATAGTTGCCATGGCAGGAAAGGATACAGATTTGTTGCACAATTTAGAAAGTTGAATCGAAACCTTAACTAAATGTGACATGCAAATCAATACGAGTACCTACAAAACAAAATACTGATTGTATCGAATAAACGAAGTGTAATTAATGTATAGGTTAATGGTCAGAGATTAGCATGAGGTGACCAATTTAAGTACATTCTGGGGTGTGATAATAGCGAGAAATGAAAAATCGAAACTTGAGTATAAATGAAATAATAAATAAAATAGCAAACTATTTCTTATGATCAAGAACAAATTTCTCAACAAAATAGAAATAGCCGAGAAGAACTAAGGTTGGTAGTATTCAATGCTATATATAGATCAATCCTAACATTTGGGTGAATCGTGGGTGCTGACGAAATCTATAAAAATAAAAAGAGTAAAAGGAGTAACATTGAGGGCTCGAATCCTAAATTTAATGATAAGGGAAGAACTAAGAATGAAATCTGCATTTGAACGGATAGAAGAAAAACAATTAAATTTGTAAGGGTATATTAAAAGATTAAAAAGCGAAATATCAGTGAAAAAGTATGAAAAGCAAAATATAAAAAAGAAACAAAAGAAGGTCGAAGGAGAACTGGAACTGGAAAAATGCCGTGGTAAAAATTCTAAAACGCGGGAAGACAGTGAATGAAGCGAAAAAAGAGAACGAAGAAGTGGTCAAAATTTGTGCATGGGTGATATCGCATGGGTAACCCGACACCGTAGAATTAACTTGGATTTAGACCTTAGCCATTCCAAGTTTCACATTAAAATTACGGTGAACTGTGACACTGTTGATTAAAAATTTAGATCACGATTTTTAGCACTTACCGAAAAAACCCAAATCAAATTTCTCAATATCAAACAATTTTCCCGAACGTTTAGGTATTTCCGGATGATTAAGCTTCCACCTCCTGAAATCTTCGGACACTAAATCATCTTTATTAAAGAGACTGTCACGCAAATCGTAAATGTTTCTGGAATCAGGAAATTTGCCAGACATTCCTAAAAGTCGTTAATTTTTAACAAACTCGTTTAAGTGTATTTATTTACCTGTTATCACAATGTTCGCGCTCTTTTCAGGATCACGAGAAGGACCACTGTCTCCATTTACAAAAGAGTAGTTCATTGTGTATGGAACAGTGCAAAATAACAACTCAGATATCTCTTATTCAATAATATGTCGCCCGTAATAAATCCCCCTTAAATAACATCCTTCCGAATTCAAAATAAGAATTTTAATAATGAATTATTAATAGAGAGACAGGTCAGAGATAAATTCAAAATTATTAAAAATTGGTCATTGTATTATACATATACATATGTACACAGAATTGAAAGGACATGCTAACGACAAGGATATTAACATATTTACCATAATTTTAATGTTTAATTTCTTCTATATTCTCATTTTATTTAATAATCCTAGCCGTTTCCTTTGTCATGCAAAAATATACATTTAAAAATAAGGTTACAATTTCACGTTATAATACAATATGATTTCATTACATTAAATTTACATTCGAATATTTATGCCTCGTTTCCGTATACATTATACATATTTTGAAATTATAAACGATTTTCCAATAAGTGAAATAGTAAATAATACCAATAAATAGTAAATCATTTTCGAGGGTGATTTTAGTAAGGCATATTAACATTTTAATAGTAGTAAGAACAACAATAATACGAGGGTAGTTTGACAAGTAGTGAGAATGGAAAAGAAAAACCAATTTTTTAAATACAAAATAATTTTTATTTTTCAATAAATTCGCCTAAAAGAGCAATACATTTATTCCAACGGCGCTCCAATGCCCTTATGCCATCTCTAAAATGTGATTCCGGAAGGCTTGCAAAATACTCATTTACGAAAATGATAAGCTCGTCGTTAGACGAAAATTTCTTTCCACCTAGTGCCGTTTTCAATTTTGGAAAAAGGTGGAAGTCGGAAGGGGCTAGATCCGGCGAATAAGGCGCATGCGGTACTAATTGGAAATGCAACTCGTGGATTTTGGACATCGCAACTGTGCCGGTATGCGAGGGAGCATTGTCTTGGTGAAACAGAATCTTTTTCTTTGCCATTCCTGGCCGTTTAGCGCAAATCTCGACATTTAATTTTTGTAGAAGTTCTGCATAATATTGTCCCTTTATTGTGGCACCTTTCTGAAGGTAATCAATGAGCAAAATGCCCTTTCAATCCCAATTGATTCCATCACCTTATTTGCCGATAAAGTGGTTTTCGCTTTCTTTGGAGCTGCAGAACCACGTTCTAACCATTGTTTCGACTGCTGTTTAGTTTCGGGTGTACTGTAATGTATCCAAGTTTCATCGCAAGTAACAAATCGCCTACAAAAATCAACCGGATTCCGCTTATAAAGGTCCAAACACTCATTGGAAATGCGCAAACGAGTGAACTTTTGATCAGTCGTAAGCAATCGCGGCACCCATCTTGCCGAAAGCTTGGAAAGGCCCAATTCTTTCGTTAAAATGTGGTGTACGCGTTCTGTTGAAATGTTTACCATGTCTGCTATCTCTCTCACTTTAAGTCGTCGGTCTTACGTAATAATATTATGGATTTTTATAATCATTTTCTTAGAAGTCACGATTTTGGGTGCTCCAGAGCGCGCTTCATCAACATAGCTTATTCTGCCACGTTTAAATTTATTTACCCATCTACTTATTGTGCCGGATGATGGAGCAGATTCACCTAATGTTTCCCGTAACTCATCTTTTATTTCGATAGCTTTCATACCCTTAATTACGAAGTATTTAATCACCGCACGATACTCTGCTTTTTCCATTTTAACAAAACGACGTGTTGCTTCTTTTCAATCAGCTGTCAAAAATAAACTAATCAACCGATTTATCTAAATATCGGAATGTAAACATACAAGTAGGCAACCTAAATTACAGTGCATTTGTTTTACCAATTAGAGCGCCACCTATGTGTCATTCTCACTACTTGTCAAACTATCCTCGTGTATAAGAACGATAATGATTTATGGAGTGGAACACAAAACCGGTAATTCACTTACTAAAAGACGAATAAGAACAACCGAAATAAAGGCAAATAATTACTGTGCTGGGTATAAAGTGACAGATAAACGAACACACATGTTAAAAATAAATGGCAGCTAGGAGATGTGGTCGATGGGTTAGAGGACAAAAAACGCTAGCGGAACGCACATGTAACTAAAATGACTAGTAACAGATTAACTGAAATAGCTAGAGACAATAAACCACATGGTAAAAGACTCGTCGGAAAATTACTCACACGATGGCACAACAGATAGCAGTCAACATCACAGAAAACATGCGACAAAAGAAAAAGAAAATTATTAATGCCTTTTATTTTCAACCGATTTATCTAAATATTGGAATGAAAATATATAAATAGGCAACCTAAATTACAGTGCATTTGTTTTACCAATTAGAGCGCTACCTA
Source organism: Dermolepida albohirtum (assembly GCA_031893035.1). Classification (NCBI taxonomy): domain Eukaryota; kingdom Metazoa; phylum Arthropoda; class Insecta; order Coleoptera; family Scarabaeidae; genus Dermolepida; species Dermolepida albohirtum. The sequence goes on from JAVIWB010002369.1 coordinate 33,882, forward strand.
TATGTCATTCTCGCTACTTATCAAACTGTCCTCGTAATATATATATACACAACAGCATATACTATATTAATTTTCAAATCATCGAAAAATATATGACATGACAAACAATCCACATAAAGCAAACAATTAAGCTACACCGATTGGAAACGAAAATTATCCCCTTCAACATACTCTCCTCTCCTATCTATACACAAAACAATGCTATAGTTTATCAGTTGTCAGCCTCTTCAACGACTCCGCCATTTTTGCTTTTACCTCTTCAAGAGATTGAAAATGTGTTCCCTTTAATGCACTTTTTGCTTTTCGGAACAGGTAGGAGTCACATCCGGCGAATACGGAGAATGATCAAGCACAGCAATGCGCTTGTCTGCTAAATGCTGCTTCACAGAGAGGGCAGCATTTTTGCGCAAGTTTTATCATGTTTAATTCATCATGCAAAATGTGTTTTACTATTAACTATGTTACATTGTTAATGTTTACCACATCGGCAATGATCCGAATGCTCAGACGTCTGTCTTTCCGCACAATTTCATTAACTTTCTGAATCTTCCCTTCAATTCTTGCAGTCGCAGGTCGACCAGGACGTTAATCGTCTTCGACCTCTTCCCGACCTTCAGAAAACCGTTTGTGCAATTCAAAAATTCCCAAAAAAATCACCAAACACCTCCTTTAACATTTGTTAACATTCTGTTGGCGATTTTTTTTATAATTCATTAACACACCATTTAAAAAATTTTTGGGTATTACGTCGCAAAAAGTGATATGCAACTTTTATTATTAGCATAATACGTTAGAAATTTACCTAAACCGAATTTCAGATTTCTATTTAGTTTAGACCCAATTTGACTTGAAAACTTTAAACATCAATAAAAATAAAAAAATCTTAATTTTTCTTGTGATCATATTTTTCTGGAATCGTAGCGTGATTCACTAGGGAAGTCCCTATAAAATAATAATATAATTATTTCGATGATAAAATGTAACCGTAAGTTATACTAAAATATTCACATCTGAAGCTACTTACGATTTGAGTATTTTATTGTAATTACAAAATCTACATTTGCAAATATATTTATTTTATAATCAGTATACGTTTCTTCTTATGTTACTGAGAATTTTTCAGGATTTAAAGTGGACATAATTATATTTTAAATAATTTTATTCCTTATAGCAAGACTAATGGATTAATATTAGTTTGTAGCAAGTTTAAAAGTTTGAAGAAAATACAGAGATTTCCATTCGAAATGTATCATTTTTTTGTATAAAGATATATCTCTCATAAATATATTTTTTAATATTTATTATGTATATTACGTAAATTATCAGTATATTAAATTTTATATGTACACTACCGTCCATATCAGTTCGGGCAGCTAGTAATATTTAATAAATTCTTCTAAAAAATAATATAACTGCGTTTAAATATAAATAATATTAGGTCCTTTGCAAGATTTATAACCAATTGCAGGTAAATATATTTACTAGAGCACCTACAAATAACTATTATATTTTATGACCCACTGCGGTAATTTTTGAAACAAACCGTACCGCCATAAATACGATTATTTTGAGTTAATATTGTAAGCAAAAAACTTACGAAACTTACCTGCCCTCACATCAAAGTCTTATGTACTGAAATATGCATTAGTTTTCAAATAAAGTTGCTAGCGTGCGCATTACTGATAAGACCGTACTTTTTATGTGATCTCAAATGCCGAGAGAAAAACCAATATGTCTTGAAAAACGTCCTGTAACCAAGAAGGTTATTCAGTGCGTGAAAATTTCGAAAAGACATATTAATAAATCGACTGTTAGTGATATCATTCGGCGACATCAACGCACGAGCAGTTTAAGAGAGTCGTAAGGGAATAATATCTGGGGCCGACGATGAGCGTATAAAATTGCTGAGTAAACGAAATATGAAACTGACAACACCCGAAATCGCCGCAAAAATTAATCGCGACCGTGCAAAAAAACTTTTCTGCTACTACATTGAAAAGAAAATTAAAAACTGCAAATCTTCACGGCCGCATTGCTGTAAAAATATCCTTACCTTGACGGGGAAACAGGCAAAAACGACAGCAATGGGCAAAACACAGAGAGAGATTAGATACTGGATGACTGGAAAAAGGTATTATGGACAGATAAATCAAAGTTAAAAGTGTTTCGATAATCAAGGCATGTTTTTGTAAGAAGAGCAAGTGGTCAAAGTATGCTGCAGGATTATATAGTACAAACTGCCAAACAAGAAAGAAGTTCTATGCTCGTTTGGGGTTGTTTTTGCCACGCCGGCACAGGGGACTTGAAGCAAATAGATGGTATTTTGCGAAAGGAGGGTTATTTAGAAGTATTGCAAGAAAATGCAACCATCGGGGCTTCGTTTAATCGGCGAAAATTTTGTGTTTATGCAGGACAACGACCCTAAACATGCGGCAGTAATATGTAAGAATTTCTTAAATAGCGAACAAAACAATAATACCTTACAAATAATGACATAACCACCGGAAAGCCCCGATCTAAACCCCATAGAATTATTATGGTATGAATTGGACAGGAGGGTCTGACAAGTGTGTCCTACCTCAACAAATCACTTGTTGAACATATTGCAAGAATGGAATAGTATACTGAATAGGGTCCTTGAAAAGCTCGTGAGACAGATGCCTCGAATGGTACGGACTGTTCTTCGCGTAAAAGGGGATTTCTTCAATTAGTGCAATGTTCAAGATATCTTTGTTTACTTAACGTTAGAATTACTTTAATTTTTATTATTATACTATATAAACATCTATAAATAAAAATGCAATAAAAATTTTAAGTTTTAACATAAATTACTTTAACTGTTTTTTCTTTTTTAAATTTATTTGAGTGTCCGAACTAATATGGACGATATGTATATACATAGACAACGATAGACCCTACATATATTTCAACGCGTGCTACTCTGTTAACATGTTACAATATTACTTGGTACTTTAGTTACTACTTAGCTGAGAATCAATACGCAAAGTAATACTGAAACAGCCCTTATAACTCTTTGTAAAGAGCTGCATGTAAGAAGCTACTTCATTCCCGAATTACAAATCACGACAGTAGACCGATTATTACATGTACTGAATGAAATTGCGTTAATTTTCAATTACTGTTTTCTTTCATTAGCTTTTTTTTTAATTTCACTTTGTCACCATTACACTATGCACTTATCCTCTTATTATAGTGTGCAATAAATACACTGTTCGTTACTTCTGTCCACTGTTATACATTTGGAAGACTAAGAAACTTTCAGGTCAAACTGACGGTTTGTTTTTAGACGTAGGTGCGTAAATGTTTTTCGATTATAGAAGTAACTGACATGATTGCTGCTTTTATATTTTTTTATTTCTATTATTATTAATTTATGCACTTTTTAATTTCAGATCCAGTATCGATTACGTTTTCTTCCTTAAGCAACGAAATAAAAGAAAAAAATATTTGAAAAGTTTATTTATTCATACACACAATACAAAACTTAACTCTAATGGCAGTCTTATACATTGTTATCTTAAAATATAGGAAAATGGCAATACACTTATTATATTATAACCTAATAAATGACAATCATAATTTAAAATAGAAGTAAATATTCAAAAAAGAATGAAATTTTACATACAGAAACAAAATTGAAGCTAAAAGAAGAAAATCATTTTAATAGAGTACGTCACTCAAAATCACGATACTGCTAAAACTTACTTAAGTATTATAATAAAAAAAAATTAATAAACTATTTTATTATTATTATTATTATTTAATAGTATAAAAAAATTGAAGAAAGAGACATTAAAAATTAGGTTAAATATATTAGAAAAAAAAAATTTAAGGCATGTATTAATTATAAAATATAAAAATATATTAAGGTGATTATGTGTGATTTATATATACTATATATTATATTAGCATATAGTATATAGTATTATATTTAGAGTTAAATTTAATTATGTCAATATTAAAATGGATAAAATGGATTATTTATGATTGTCATTTAGTGTTTTACTCAAACCATCTTGAATAACTTTTAAATCCTTAAGGTCTTTATTAACAGTAGTCACTAAATGTTGAATGCCAGTTTGTTCCATTTGTAGATATTGCCTAAGATCTTCCTGGGCGCCAGGTTCAATTCGATATTGCTCGGTTGATGGCCCCGCTTGCAGTCTATCCATTAGGGTGACAGTGCTAATCACTTCACGCAAGCGTCCCTGTAAAACACGAACTTATAATAACATACACTTAAAAATAATAAATCTATAAATTTTGTAAATTAGTTCTATATATATATATATGTATATGCCAAACTAGGATTTAATACTATTTAATTTAATTATTTAGGTGTGCATTTATATACAATTGTTGGCAAGTCTGAATTGAAGCTTCAAGATTTAAATGTGAAAAAAATGAATTCATTTATATATATATGTTCGAACGATGGTTCTCGCGGCTGCATATGAGCAATATCAGATTCTCAGGCTCTCCGCGATGTTGGACAGAAGTTTTCGAAAGAATCGGCGTCTCGACGTTTCAATGACATCTCAATCATCTTTTTCAGGAATTGTTTCGTAGTAAAGAAGATGATTGAGATGTCATCGAATCGTCGAGACGCCGATTCTTTCGAGAACTTCTGTCCAACATCGCGAAGAGCCCGAGAATCTGATATTGCTTATATATACTACTGTGGGCAAAAAATAGTAAGACTTTTTAATTTAAATTTCGCGCGAAAACCCATTCATCGAAATATTTTTTTTCTAGGTTCGTATGACCGTCAGTGACATCTGTGCCAAATGTCACATCAAAATAATCATTAGTGTTCAGTATACGCTTGTCTTTCTGAAGTACAAAAAGTGCATTCGGCGATTTTTACAATGAGTGAAATTATTCAACAAAGAAGTTCCATTAAATTTTGTGTACGGAATCAAATTTCTAGTGCCGAAACGTTCAGAATGTTGCAAAAGGCCTTCGGTGATTATTGTTTGTCGCGAGCAAGTGTTTTTGATTGGTACAAATTATTCCAAGAGGGTCGAGAACGCGTTAATGACGAACCACGTCCAGGACGGCCATCAACATCAACTGACGATCAACATGTCAATAGAATCAAGGAATTGGTGCTTGAGAATCGACGATTAACAGTCAGAGACCTTACTGGCATCGTTGGAATATCGGAAGGATCAGTGAAAACCATTTTGAAAGATCATTTGGGCCTGAGAAAAGTGAAAGCACCATTTGTTCCAAAATCACTTAATTTTTTCAAAAAACAGCGTCGCGTTGACGTCTGTGAAACAATGGTTTCCGACTATCAAGACAAAATGAAAGGCATCATAACTGGAGATGAGGCTTGGATCTACGCTTATGACCCGGAAACAGACGATCAATCGGCCGAATATCGTATCAAAGTTGAGCCGAAGCCCAAAAAATCACGTCAAAGCAAGTCAAAAATCAAGGTTATGTTGACAGTTTTCTTCGATTATCGAGGTGTGGTGCACTCCGAATTTCTTCCGACCGGCCAAACTGTCAACAAAGAATACTATTTGAGTGTTATGCGTCGTTTGCTATTCGTAAAAAGAGGCCAGAATTATGGGCCGACAACTCTTGATTTTTGCACCAAGATAATGCACCGTCGCATACTGCATTAATTCTTTGTGAGTTTTTCGCCAAATTTTCAACCAATATAGTGCCGCAACCACCGTATTCGCCTGATTTAGCTGTGTGACTTCTGGCTATTCAGCAAACTCAAACGACCGCTCCGGGGAAACCGTTTTGAGTCAACTGAAAACATTAAACGAAGGCTATTCCTGAAATTGACTTTAACAACTGTTTCGAGAATTGGAGGAAACGTTGGCGCAAGTGTATTGGGGCCAGTGGGATTACTTTGAGGGGGATTTAAATAGATTTGGAAGAATAAATTAAGAATTTAAAAATTATGATATATATATATATATATATATATATATATATATATATATATATATATATATACTAAATAATAATAAATATATAATAATAAAATAATATTATTCTCAGGAAAATAGGATATATTATGTATTTTAAAACTCTTAAATATGAAAACATTATTGCTGTTAACGTTGACAAGAGTTTCTTTAATGTTGCTAAAATATTATTATTTAAAAAGAAACTATGCATAATTACCCCAAATTGGGTAGAAACGCTAATCTGTGATTGTAGGGTTGCCAGTTTTGCTCGAATTGCCTCTTCTTCCGGTTGCATCGCCATTCCAGCTTTCCTAAGTGATTCCTGTTTGGTGAGTATCTGTGAAAATACAAACATTATTTCAATTGGTAACATTTTGCATTTGCTGCTATAATATTTATTTATTATGTATATTAATACAAAATTCCGGATGTTAAATAAAATAAATGAGATAAAATAAGAATATTTCTCCTTTCTCTTTCTTAATTCAATGAACAGATGTTACTTTTGAATGTCGTGTTGTACTAATTATCCATTATACAGCTTCTCAGATTTATTTTTGATGAACTCTTATGAAGTGAAATAAAGAAAGATCGAATATATTCTATATGAATATGTTTCACTTTAGTAGGCCATTCAATGCCTTGCCAATAAAAGGAAGGAAAACATACTTTGAACTGGAGATCACACTTGGTTTCACACCATTGATAAAAGCAATAATAATTAATGTTCGCCTTTACAATTCGTATTAAAGTTGAAATTTAGACTAGAAAGAGAGACGAATATTTAGTAAGGAAGAAGACACAACACAAATTGAAAGTAAATATGAAAAAGTAGTTCATTTACTAGAAAAATTTTGTATAATTATAAAGAGGAACATATTATTTAATATATATAATTGTGACAAAATCGAATCTTATTCATGTTGCCAAACTAGGATTTAATACTATTTGGTTTAACTATTTACGTGTGCATTTATACACGAATTGCCGACACACGTATGAATTGAAGCTTCGTTATTTAAATCTGAAAAAACTGATTCATTCAAATATAAAAGTCTCCATTTACTTTAACCAAAAAAGTTCCTGAAGATACATTAATTTAAATTTACCCCAATAAATTATCCTGTATAAAACTCCACTAAGAATATTCAATGCAATGTGTTCAATTAAAAAGATCATCTAGTTGTCTTTGAAATACTCATCAATCAACATTTTAAAGTATGTCATAAACTAAACTCAACTGCCTAATCTTTACCGTCATTTATATTTTTGCATTTTCATATATGCAATACAAAAAACAAAAAAAAAAGAACTGGCACTAGTTAAACGTCATTTGAATATGTGAAAGAAGAATAGAAACACGTCCTTTTCTAACTACCTTTTCTATTAATAAAATGTCAAAGTAAACTAGATTAACTTTTCACTTGAATACGTGATATAATAGTCAATAAAGAATATTTCGAGTCTGATTTTTTGAATTCTATAACAATTTATTTTAATTTGAAAGTACTGAGTTGTCGGAAATGTCATGACGTATATCTTTTTGTAGTTTATCATACGTCATTTGTTATCACAAAAAAAGATCAAGTATATATCTTATTTTCACCGCCAACCCTTTTCCCTCTTTCAGTGAGCTTCAGAGTTCCTCGTTTATAGAAAAACTCCAGAATAACAGCACATACTTGAATTAGTTAATCCTTTCACTGAGATCATATCCTTACTCTGATGAATCTCTGCTTTGACGACGTTTGAGGCAAATCTTCAAGTTGGAACCAACATTGTTTTCACACCACATTGTTGTGGATAATCCACTTCTTATCACCAATTATTAATCGCTTCAAAAAAGAATGGTTTTCCTCACATTTAAAGGGTATATTGCATTTACACGGGCCATCAATTGAAATAAAAAAATCTAGGATAATTCGTATCCCATCTTCTTTACCTGGTCGTGACATTTTAACGATGAATGTTTAGTGATTCTGTTTCTGCAATTTCTTGTGCCATGCTCCAATATTTTGTCGTCGTTAATCTCGGTAGGCCGACGTAACTAGGGAGCGTCACCAGGATGGAAAGAACTTAGTTGACGTGCATTCTTCCCGTTACCGAAGTAAAAGATTTAAATATACCCGAGAATACGAACTTTGGCCTTCCATTTTCAACATTTAATGAAGTTCAAACACTCAATTGAACCAGTGGATTTCTACCAAAATGACTTTAGAACTTTCAGCTGTTATATGGCATAGCATAAAATGAAATGCAAATGACTATCTGTTACAAAAGTGTGTCACAACTTTCCTGACAACCTAATACTTTTCGATTTACTTTATATTGAGAATTAATCAAATTCATTTGAAAATCTATTATTTTAGGAATACAAACAGATAAGAAATAAAATATATAAAATACCCTCAAAACACGATGCTGTAATTCTAAAAGTTTCTGTTTTCTTTCTGTGAGAATGGCTCTTGTCAACGCCTGTTTTCTCCGAAGTTCCTGTATTTCGTTACTGGTTTTCTCCAAGAACGCTCTATGTAAACCAGTTTCATATTCCTGACACACAGTCCTTTTTTTCAAGTCGTCGAAGCCGAACATAGGTGTAGGTATAAATTTTGACGGGTCCGGATTGTCAATCTGTGCAGCCTCCCACATTGGTAAATCGATACCTAAAATCGAAAAGAATACTCAATATAAATGATCCTGTACATCGAATTCAATTTTACCGGGCGGAGGTGTCTTCAAATATTCTTCCAGTTGAGTTTTGGTTGGTGCCATATAGGCACCAATAAATGTAACGCCGACATTAGTGAGCTGTTGCTTTTGTAGTGGTTGGTTCAAATACATGGACAAATCGCTCGCATATATTTTTCTGGATGCTCCAGTAACGCCTCTTTCAGTCACGGTAATCATTACTTCAGAATCGTTATCGGAGATAGCTTTGATGTGTTCAATGTTAACGGTTAAATTAGGTTTACCGCCTAAAATTCCTGCAATTCCATTAATTAATACTTCTTTTTGCGGTCTGAAAACAAAAATATACTGTATTGTTGCATAAGACTGAATAGTTAAAATTTTCAACAAAAAAAATTTCAAACAAATGACAATATTGTAGGTAAATTTGATGGAGCCTGTGGTTGATTCACTTAATCACTGAAGGTTGATATATAACCCCTTGTCACATTAATTTTCGTATTCTGTATACACTGCAGGCCATAAGTTTGGAATCACTTGCATAAGTTAGGAATCACTTCTGAATATAATGAAAATATTGTAGTGGCTTTAACAAACATTGTAAAAATAAAACAATATTAATATACCAAAACGTTTTATTATAGAATAAGCAGGAAAAAAAGCAAATTTTATTTATTTACATCCACTTATTTTTATTATCAACTAAACGGACTTTTCATCGAAATACCCTCCTTTTGCTTTAATGACGGCAGCACACAATCGCGGTAAACGAGACACTAATTTTGTAAGGGTTTCATTGGGTATATTTGCCCAAGAATCTTGTATAACTTGCCACATGTGAGTCTGGGACGTCGGACACTTTTCACGCACTTTTCTATCCAATTCTTCCCACAACAGCTCTATTGGATTGAGGTTTGGCGATTGTGCCGGCCAAACCATGTTTTGTAAAACACCGTCAGCTTCCTGTTGTTGGAGATATCCTCTACATAAATGAGAAGAATGTTTTGGGTCGTTGTCTTGCATGAATATAAAGTTTTCTCCAAGTAATCTCAGACCGGAGGGCACAGCGTTGTGTTCGAGAATCTGTCTGTAACCCTCCTTTTTCAAAACTCCGTCGATTTTCACCAGACCTCCTACACCAGCCGAAGAAAAACATCCCCAAACCATTACAGAACCGCCACCATGTTTTACCGTGGGCACCACACATTGCGGTAACATTTTTTCCGTAGCAGTTCTTCTTACAAATATCCGACGTCTGGAACCGAAGACTTCGTACTTTGATTCGTCGGTCCATAGTACTTTTTCCCACTGTTCTATTGTCCAATCTTTGTGTAACTTAGCCCATTCTAGCCTTTTTATTTTATTTTGCGGACGTAGAAGCGGTTTGCGAACTGCTACACGTCCCATCAGTCCAGCCGCTCTGAGCCGCCTTTTTACTGTGGTTAAAGAGATCCGAGTTTCACGCTCCCTGTTAAACTCACCGCGGATTTGTGAGGCCGTTAATCTTCTATCTCTTTTCGACGTCAATATAATTGTCTGATCTTCTGCAGGAGTTGTAATTTTTGGTCTTCTTGATCGTTTTCTGTCCGTATACCCTCCAGTAGACTGGTATCTTTTAATTGTATTTTGTACACCTTTGTACGATATCTTCATTCTTTTCGCGATATCCCGTATAGAATCTCCCCGATTATGATGACTAATAATTTCTACACGTTTTTCTAGCGATATCTGCTTTCTCTTCGCCATAATCAAACGATGTTTACTGATTCTACACACTTTTATGTGTCTACACACTTTAAATGATACGAAGCAACTAAAATATTCTCATTACTTCAAAATGTATAAATACTTATAAATATATAAACTAAATGTAATTACAAAAGGTTTATGCGGAAGGGTCTGCAATAAAATTTGTCCATTCCAGGTAATCGTTCATTATGCAGAAATATTACCTGCTCGAATAAATAATACCGCACGCAGAGTTTCCTTAATCTCTGGTTATTTTCCAACTATTAATGCATTTAAAACTACATCTTTTATGTAAAGCTTTATAAAGTACTTAAGAATAATCCTTTGTACTTATATCAAAGTAATACGAACGTAACATAGATAAATTTTAATTTTTATGAATTTACTGGAACTGATTCCAAACTTATGGCCTGCAGTGTACGTATTTCGACAACTAGGTTGTCATCATCAATGCACATTTTGTTTCTCAACGGTACGGATCGCGTACGGAGTTCGTTTTTGTACGAGTAATTTTCGCCGTAGTTTACCACGTGCGACACTTTTTAATTGTCTACTGATGATGACAACTTAGTTGTCGAAATACCTATACAGAATACGAAAATTAATTTTAATTTTCGTTCAAAGGCAAATATGAATGTTTATCCCAAAGGTTTTTTTCTGTATCATAACGTATACATATACTTGTAACAAAACTTATAGCTTAACGAATCATCTAAAAGCAAAAATATTATAAAAATATAAACTTACGTAAGCTCTGTATGTTTCTTGTTAAAATGTATTTTCACTAACCCATCGGAATTATCTGGAGTTGGAATAACAGAATAAGCTATAGCCTTAAATCTATAGAAGGGATTGGTATGATCGTATTCCACTGGCGGTTGGGTAGTACTATAGTAACCCTTGCCTGTACCCCAGGAGGCTTGTAGCAAATTCCATTTCTTTAAAATTTCATCCCTTTCATCGCCGTATATATTGATAGCATAAATAGAAGCAATTACTTGTTGCGCTTTGATATCTTGTGTTGGTAGGGCTAACAAGGAAATATTACGTTAGTACTTCATTATAAATCAAAGAGAACTACTACTTACGTGGTGTTGCTAATACAGGTTTAGGGGCTTGAAAACCGAATCCTCCAAAAGTTGTAGTTGCCGGTGCTAAACCACTAAAGTTGCCGGTACCAGCACCAAAACTAGAATATGCTGGCGTTTGTGTAGGAGCACTAAAACCGCCAAAAAGTGATGGTGCTGATGTTGTCGTGGTGGGAAATAAACCAGTTGAGAAAGTATTGGTTCCAAATGTTGGTGCAGGAGTTGTACCAAACAGTCCACTCGTACTTGCTCCCGCGCCAAAACTACTGCTACCTCCAAAAAGCGAAGGAGTTGACGTCGTGGTAGCCCCAAATAGGTTAGGGGCTGGTGTTGAACCGAATAAACTTGGAGCTTGCGTCGTAGTAGTACCAGAACCAAACAAGCTTGGAGTAGTTGTAGGTGTGGAAAAAAAATTGCTTGTACCAGCAGGCGTGCTAAAAAGGGATGGCTTTGACGTTGAAGCTCCAAAGAAATTTGGCGCAGACGTTGAAGGTGCCCCAAAAGTTGAGCCGAATGTTGGTGCAGAGGTTGCTGTTGCTCCGAACGTGCTTCCGAATGATGGAATAGATGTACTAGGTGCATTAAAACTGCTTCCAAATGCTGGTGCTGTGCTGGGTCCCGGTCCACCAAAAGCGCTTCCAAATACAGCAGCACTTGTGGCAGGAGTACCAAAAGTGCTACCAAACGTTGGTGTGGTGGAAACCACAGGTGTTCCGAATCTGGCAGAACCGAAGCCACCAATCCCCGCTGTAGTTGTAGTAGTTGTGGTGGCTCCAAAAGGTGAACCGAAACCGGTTGCTATAAAAAGTTTTAAACGTTAACAGAGAAGATATGTAAAAAATGAACGGCAATGCAAATTAAGTATAATTGCAAAACGTCTAAAACTAGTTAAAAATTTTTCTTGGATTGTTAACGAATGTTTAAGAAAATACAGTAATTATGTAATAATTTAAAAAATTGAGTATTGATTTTATAAATTATGCAAAGTTTCATTCTTTCTTAAGATTGCAAATTTAAAAGAGTAGTTTTTATTGCGCGTTCTACCATCGTTTAAATCTAAAGCAACCGACTCAACGACTCGTTATTTTTAACGTTTACGTTTGTTTCTCCGTTATATTTTTGTCCTTATGTACTCAGTTTCGTTGTACTGTTTTATTGTTATTCAGATAAGTTTTAAAAAATTTGAGGTAATTTAAATAATCCCTAATTTCTCATTTTTAATATGCCCCTTACGATTGAATAAGACGCGTTTATTTTAATAGTTCGTTGTCGCAGCAGCACGCCTCGCGAAGATGGGTCACAACAAGGGGCACAATGTTTAATGGGAAATATTGAGACAGAGTTTTATGTCTGCCTAGAGATTATAGATAGTACAAAATACAGAAACTTTGCCAGTAAAGTAGCTATCCTCATCAAAATCGTTTGTTTTGGTTTTATTATAGTTTTATTTTATATAAAGAGTGTTTCAAATTGCGCGGTTTTTTTAAGAATAAATAAAATATAGATGGCGCACTGAATTTGTCTGGGTATGTGGGCATTTAAAAAGTGTGATGTATGACATTTATAAAAATGGCTTCGTACACGGTACAACAACGCGTTCAAATTGTTGAATTATTTTATGAAGATCAGCGTGCTGTGAAAAGAGTTTTTAGAAAATTACGTAAATTTTATGGTTTATATAATCGTCCATCTGAAAGCACTATAGGTCGAATAATTAAAAAATTTCAAGAGACCGGTTCCGTGGAAGATCAAAAAAGTGAAAAATACAGTCGTGGTGTTTGTTTGGTTCGCCAAAGTGTTGCTGAAGATCCTGAAATATCCATTAGACGACGTTCACAACAACTTGGGCTTAGTGGATCAACAACATGGCGTATTTTACACAAGGATTTAGCTCTGAAGGCATATAAGGTTCAAATAACGCAGGAACTGAAGCCATTACATCATTTAAAACGTCGTTCATTTGTCAATTTCATTAATGAACAGCCAGCTAATCTTTCTCAAAAAATAATGTTTTCCAATGAAGCACATTTTGAACTTGGTGGCTATGTTAATAAACAAAATTGCCGTATCTGGGATGAAGAAAATCCACGAATTATTCATGAGAAGCCTATGCATCCTAAATGAGTTATTGTTTGGTGTGCATTATGGTCAGGTGGTGTTATTGGACCTTACTTCTTTGAAAATGCTGCTGGTGAAGCTGTAACTGTTAATGGTGATTGACATCGTCGGGTGACCGAATTTTTGTGGCCTGAATTAATGAATATTGATCTAGAGGATATGTGATTTCAACAGGATGGCGCTATATCTCACTTTGCACACAAATCAATTGATTTATTGAGAGAAAAATTTGCTAAACGTATAATCTCAAGGAACGGCGATGTTAATTGGCCACCAAAATCATGTGATTTGACACCGTTAGACTATTTTCTTTGGGGTAATGTGAAAAGTCAGGTTTATAAAAACAATCCACAATCAATTCCTGCTTTGAAAGATGAAATTATTCGTATCATTGGTGAGAGAGGGCCCCAATAACGCCAAAATGTTATTGAAAATTTTAACAAAAGAATGGACGTCTGCGAAGCTGCAAGAGGAGACCATTTGACAGATATTATTTTTCGCATATAAATGTCATAACTGATACTTCAATTACCAATAAAAAGTTTTTGAAAGTGAATGCAAATTATGTGTTTTATTTATTGTTTAAAAAGAACCGCGAAATTTGAAACTCTTTATATTTGAAAAAATAATCACATGAATTTGAAGAAATGTTGAAGTTTTGAATCTGTTTATAGGTAACCAAACTATTATTACTATTTTTTATTTTACTTAATGTAATAATAATACACATATATCGTACATACATAGAATAATATATAATTTTTACTATAGTATTTTTAATATTATTAAACATGCCAGCTAGATGATGTTACATTGCAAATTGTAAACAAGAAGAGTCTGTACTTCCTGAATTTCCAAAAACTTCAACACTAGATTAATACTACAAGAAATTATCAGGTGTTGAATAAGCTCATTGAGATTAAACAATAGCATTTATCATTTGTAGAAAACATTTTGAGGCAAAATATCTAGCAAGAAGCAATATACAACAAAAGCTATACCAACACTTCAACTTCTTTGAATTTAACATTTTTGCAACATTGCATTTTGTACCAATATTCAAATATATTAAAAATAGAAAATTGAAATAAGTGAAGCGTAAGTGTATGTGTGCATTTACGAAATTTTAAAATTAAAAAGACACCGAATTGATTAATTGCGGTTCAAAGAAGAGAAATTTTCATATTTTCCGAATACACTACCGTCCTTATGTTTAATAGTATTACTTAAAACTCAATTTACTATAAAAAGAAATAAATAAAAGTGTGATAAACAATTTTACTTAAAAACAACTTAAATCAGTATATAGTCAAAATAGTTAAACACAGTGGATGTAATGTTATGGTTTAGGGGTAAGTTGCGTCGGAAAATTAGTTCAAATAGTAGAAAGAATGACGAAAATGTGTATCTGTACAGAGCGATTTTTAATAATTGAGCATAGCTAAAGATTCCCGTCGTATTTTTAATGAGTTTTGCGTTTGTGATGTCCATCCAATCAGATTGTTTAGTGTGACTCTTTATTTTTATTGTTTACGTTCGTTTTTCAGTTATATTTTTATATTTTTATACTGTTATGTTGTAATGTTTTATTGTTGTTTAGATAAGTTTTAAAAGCATTTAAAATAATTTATACAATTTTAAATTTCTCTTTTTTAGCATGCCTCTTCTTACGGTTAAACAAGACGCGTTTATTTTAAAAATTTGTTATCGCAGTAGCACACCCCGCTAAGATGGGTCGCGGGTTTATTCATTGCAGTAGTACATCGAACAATACCCTGATTTTGTTGTAAGAAAAACTGTATATGTAAAAGCAAATCTTCTGGACACCTTTAGTGTTAACGGAGAAAATTGTTGCAGATGTTGCACATCGAATTAAGCCGTAATAAATCACTTCGCAAGTTAGCTGTTCTAGTTGGTATAAATATAAAGTTAATTTAATATAAGATTTTAAAAATTATTACAATTTAGATTTATCATGTAGTAGTGTCAGAAAAGGTCTGGTTAAAAATTTACATATGCATTCATATAAAGTCACAGTCCCACAACAATTATTGCCAATCGATATTCCTAATTTCAATATTCTTAATCGATTTCCTAATTTTCTTAATAAACTATTAAAATTAACGACAATGCAAATGTGAATATCAATAAAATTTAGTTTTGTCACCGTAATCTATTTGAAACGCCACTGACAGTAATGTTTACCTCCTGGAACCAACTTAAACTGAAACAGGTAAGAGCAACCTTTGAAATGTTGTGGACCAAACTTTAATGTGCAAATACGTTCGCGGGCCGCGTTTAAAAGTAGTGCATTTTAAAGTAGTGTTCATAATTTTTTTTAAGACATGAAATAATACGACAATGTCTCGCGGGCCGGATCAAATCTTACAGCAGGCCGGTTGTTACCCACATATGAACTGAAACCTTGGAAGGCGGAAAATTCAAAGTGTTCTCGATCATTAAAAATCACTCTGTATACTGCATGAACACGAACTGTTTGGAATAATATGACTATCTTCAATAATTAATAGAAAAATGTCGGGCATTTGTAATGCTATCAATAAGGCAAAAGGCAATTATTTTGATGAAAGTAAAATATAATTTACATTAACCCTTAAATATTTCTATATCTCTACATTTTATATTTTGTTAGTGTGTGTGCAGTGTTTGTTCTGCAAATAGATTTTTTTAGTCAAACTGACGCATTTATTTTATTTCATAACACTATACTTTATTAAATTTATGGTAGTGTTGCTACTGTATTTAATATAGATGTTGCCAATATTAACTTCGTAACTCTGTAGACATGAAACTACTTCTAAAAAGTAGTCAAATGTTAAATGACGAATCATATAACCGCATTTATTTGATACTATATCTATTTACTTATTATAATTATTTTACGCTACAGACGTATTAACAAAATGAAGTTCTTGAAAAATGTACGATTAACAGGAATATCCATTTACATTTAATTTTATTTACGTATTTTCTTTGCCATGACCGATTTTTCGATATGTTTTCATGTTACAAAAATTATCAAAGATATAAAAAGTAGAAAATATTAAAACATGTGAGAATTAAAAGAAAGATACTACAAAGACACACGAAAAAAATTTAATGCGTTCATATGCACATACAATCAGTTACAGAAGTGTTCTTACAGCCCGTGAATGTTAAATATCATAAAATGTGAACAATCGGCTGATTATTAGAAATTATTTTCAACTGTTATTATTCTACAATTACAAAACGATATTCAACACATTCTGAACTATTGAAATTGTACCGAGAAATAGGCGTTCAAAGATTCTAAAAGAGTACGACCAGAGAACTGTGACAAGTGCAATGAGTTAAAATTCTTGGATAAATGCACTGGAGATCGTACAGATTGAATTTGATACTGGAAATAAAGTACATTAAGAAAACAAAGAGAAAAAACGGATATAACGGAAGAATACCAGCTTTCGTTAGCGACGTTAGTACTTACCTATGTATATGCTCTGTTTTACAATAGGTAATTATTACGACGCTTAGAAAGAGGTCTTTTACATGATAGTCCTCTGCTATAACCAATTTTTCTTCAAATTCTCTTTATGTTTGCCTAATGTATTTTATTTCCAGAATAAAATTCCATCTGTACGGCTATCCTCAGTGCAATTATAAATGAATTTTAACTCATTGTACTTGTAATAATTCTCTGATCGCGCTCCTTAAGAATCATTGATCGCCTCTTTTTCGATACAATTTCAACAGTTCAGGATATTTATAAACAACATGTTTTTCAATCTGCACTGCAGAACACGCTTTTTCTAGAAATTTGGCTATTTGGCCTATGGATATTTTTTTCTTTGTATAGTGTTGTTAACTCGCGTATATTACAACTCATCTTCCTTAAAGCATCAAATGCTTATTTTCCAGAATTACTTGATAAGAGCTATAAAGAGGATTTACCCAATTCGTTCAAAGTTTACAACTTACAATAGAGAAATATCTTAAAAATGAAGTGTATGAAAACGAAAATTATATTATTTTCTGCTATTCTATCGTTAGTTAAATACACAGAAATTAATTAAAAATTTCTGCGCCGGAGAAGGACTCGAACATCTATCTGCCATTTTCTAGACGACTGCTTTACCAATTAAGCCACCAGGCAGTATAACTTCGAATCCTTTAACACGCCGTAAATCGCAATATGAAACAGATCTAATATTTATTTAAAACCCGCAGTCATTATGATGATAATAATTATATATATATAGACATATAATAAGTTTTTCACGATGGAAACTTTAATGAAAATTATATTATATTCTGCTATTCCATCGTTAATTAAATACACAGAAATTAATTACAAATTTCTGCGCTGGAGAACACTGCCTGGTGGTTTAATTGGTAAAGCAGTCGTCTAGAAAACGGCAGATAGAAATTCGAGTCCTTCTCCAGCACAGAAATCTTGAATTAATTTCTGTGTATATAATTAACGATGGAATAGCAGAAAATAATATAATTTTCATTAAATTTTCCATCGTGAAAAACTTATATGTTCATATATAATTATTGACATCATAATAACCTGACTGCGGGTTTTAAATAAATATTAGATCTGTTCCATAATGCGATTTATGGCGTGTTAAAGGACTCGAAGTTACACTGCCTGGTGGCTTAATTGGTAAAGCAGTCGTGTAAAAAACGGCAGATAGAGATTCGAGTCCTTCTCCAGCGCAGAAATTTTTAATTAATTACTGTGTATTTAATTAACGATGGGAATAGCAGAAAATAATATAATTTTCATTAAATTGCCCATCGTGAAAAACTTAATTATATGTATGAAAACTTTTGTGACATGATATGCTGAATATTTAGTAAATTCTATTGTAGTTATAAATAATTACAATTTTTTTATTGTTATTAGAGATTTTTAGAGTTTTCAACGTTGTTAAATAAAAGTAAATATGCTTTATCACAGCTGGATGTTCCCGTTTGATGATATTCAACATTCATGGAGTGAACGAACGCTTTTGTGGCTGACTGTATTTCGTACGAGAATTGCCAAAATATTAAAGAGATGTTTTTATACTCAGGGCTGTATTAGACACGTTTTTCATTAATTTGAATTTTAAGATATTTGTAAGTTAATTTTATATAAAGACAAAACTGCAGTTCTAAAATAATTCAAATAAATGTTAAGATACGGAACACATAATAAATTTTTTTTGTTGATTCCAACTAATCTTATACTCACGCACGTGTGTTTAAACAATGTTCAAGTTCTTAAAAGAATTCACAATAGAATAAAATTCAAAAATTATCAATTTTACATCTAATTGATTAAAATAAATAATACGTACTTTCGAGTTTGGAATTTTCCCTGAATTGGAGATTCTTTCTAAACTTCATTTTGACCTAATTAAATTTATCAAAAACACAAAGGCTCGAGATAAGTGAAACACACGCGTGTGAGTGAATTTAACAAGTTTTAGAATAAATACACTGAAGGCACCGTAGTTACCGGAGTTACGGTTAAAAGGGGTGATAATGAAATATCTTCCGCCAAAAAACTAAAGAGCTGTTTAATATTCAGAGCCGTATTGAGCGCGTTTTTGATCATATTTAACTCTCACACATAAAATTGTAAATTTATATGAGACATAAAACAATGCTTTCTATGCATAGCAGTAAAAAAAGCAATATTACAAAGAAAATAATACATACGTCTTTTAGTCATAATACGTTTAGCTCGGTGAGTACCAGCTCCATTATCTGGAAGTCCCATTTTATGCAATATAATAAAGCGAAGCACTGACTTTGCACGTGTGCACACAAAAGAAAAATGCCGAAAGACACCGTTGGTCACGCTACGGTCGAAAGGGACGAAAATTAGGCCTTTCCGCGTATATATTGATATGGAAGTTATCAAAAAAACTAAAGATTTGTTTTTATAATCAGGACCGGATTAACAGTATTTTTGAATATTCTAAATTATTTTCATTTTAATATTTATTTGCCCAATAGATATGTACCTAATCAGAGAACAAAAGAAAAAAAAAATGTTGAAATAACTACGCATATGAAACATACTTATATACAGTCAGTTACAAAAGTGTTCGTACAATATCATCAAATATGAACATCCGGTTATGATTAAATATATTCAATTCCTTCTAACAACTTTAAAAAACTCTATAAACCTTTACCAACAACATGAAAACTGTTATTATTTACAATAAATATTCTAACATACAAGGTCACAAAAGTTTTGAACACTATTGCAGGTATGGGCAACCTTTGACATGTTGTGAGCCAAACTTTAATGTGTAAATACGTTCGCGGGCCGCGTTTAAAGGTAGTGCATTTTAAAGTAGTCTTCATAATTTTCAGCGATAGATATCAGACATGAAATAATACGACAATGTCTCGCGGGCCGGATCAAATCTTACAGCGGGCCGGTTGTTGCCCACATATGCTTTATTGTAAGCCATAAATTTAAAAATAATTCGCTACATCCTCTTTATAATATCACGTATTTATAAATAAATAAGGATTTGATGCTTTTGCAAAGATGAGTTGTAAAATTAAACACGTGTTTGGTAATATGCGTGAGTTAACAACACTACACAAAAAACCCTTGGGCTAAATAGCCAAATTTATCGAAAAAGCGTGCTCTGCAGGGCAGAGTGGAAAAAATATTCAAAATATCTTAAACTGTTGAAATTATACCGAGAAATAATCGTGTAAAAATTCTAAATGAGCGCTATCAGAGAACTGTTACATGTATAATACAATGAGTTAAAACTCATGGATAAGTGCACTGAAAACAGCCGTGCACAAAGAATTTAATACTGGAAAGAAAGTACAATCATTACCACAAAAAGGCTCGCGATCTAAATTGCAATTATTGCGCTATATTTTAGGTCAACACTGTTTAATTATCTGCTGATGATAACAACTTGTTGTCGAAATACGTATACAGAATATGGAAATTAATGCCCTTTCGACATTAATTTCCGTATTAATGTGGAAAGGGATTATATATCAACCTTAAATGATTAAGTTAATCAACCACAGGGTAGATTAAATTTACTTTCAAGTATAGAAAAGTTAAATAGTGTTTTAAACAAAGATTCAGATTCTATAAGATTAAAACAAATATGTTATTATAATGATAGTGCATCTCTTATTAAAATTTACTGGCGTCTCACTACTGTCACTTGAACGCATGAATTAACATCTTTTTGCTGGGTAAATAATAAGAATTTACGCCACCAGAATAGAGGATTCATATTCGTTAGTCATTTAGTCTAATTAAATGGTTATTCGTTCATCAATTCACTGAAATACACAAATATTTTACGAGATTTAAACCAAAGTTTCGAATATTATGTAGGTTCCTTTAAAAGTTTTGCGGTTCAGATACTTCCGGTAAGATGGCGACGTTGGATATATTTTTGTCGTATTCTCTTGTATTTTTTAGTCCGAATAACATTTACGGATTACTAGCATGTACAGTTGTCTCATTTTATGATTTTTTAAATAAAGTGAGTTTTGTGAAAAATGGAATTAATGGGTGAAAATTTTCGAGCCATCATTTTCTACGATTTTAAAGGTCACTCGACAAGAGTGTTCAGTTCAGAGTGTTGAACGAGTTCCAGCGTGGACGTGTTTTTCTGAAAAACGGGATTCGTGAGGGACGGCCTGCCACTGTAGCTACTCCAGAAAGCATCGACGCTGTGTACAATATGATAAAAGCATCATTGTTCCAACTCAAAAAACGCGCGTACGAATTAGTGCAAAACAACGCTTAAAAAATTCAACCGATGTCGAACAAAATCAGTATCTGACAACGTTACGGGTGATGAAAGTCGGATTTATTGTTACCAGAGAAAAAGTAGGCGACAATCGGCTCAATAGGTCTTCAAAGACGAGGAGAAACCTACGAAAGTAAAACGCAGACGAAACTAGCAAGAAAACGGTGGCTTTTTTTTCGAACGCACCGATCACCTTGCTACGTTTCCTCTAGAGGATCGTCGCACAGTCAATGCTGAATGATATATAATCATTTGTTTGGCAACTGTGTTCCAAAAAGTGCGTGAGAAACAACCAAGAGGACGAAACATTCTGTATCAAAACAATGCACGATCACACAACGCATTTCAAACATCAGAGTTTTTAGCCCATCCAACTTATAGTCCCGGTCTGGCATCTTGTAACTTCTTTTTATTGGATTGAAATTTAATAGTCCGGAAGTAACTATGGAAGCCTACGAAAACTTTGTATCTAAGGTGACAGGAGTACAATAGGCCCAATGTTTCGAGAACTGGTTTCACTGAAAGCAGAAGTGTCTATTATAGAAAATTGGTTAAAATAAACGCTTTTGTCTGTATCATCCGCAAAATTTTTAAAATAACCTACGTATTTACTAGTATGCGGACGGCTATGATTCGCCGCCCGACTTGTCAGCTCCTACTAAGTATATTTCCTAACAGGACCACTTCTTTAAACAACCGTTTTTTCCATGAAACCAACGGTGGTCATCTTAGAGAAATTTCACTGTAATAATTACCTTTACAGCAATTTAAATAAATCGTTTTAAATAATTTCTTATACTATATCTGAAACTCGGGTGGCTAATATACCTGTGCAAGGAGTGAATAACGCTATTTTGATGTACTATTTAAATGAGTTTTTAAATGCAGTCTGTAAATGTACACGGAAATATGTGTACATATATCTTTTCGTATTAAAGAGATTGCTTTTACATTTTTTCATTTTAAAAATATGTAATTTACAACTTTTTAACCTACCTATTGCACTGAAAATTAACATTTAACTTCTCTTGAATTTTTAAGGTAATATTTATATTTGTAAACAATTTTGCTAATAATTTATCATTCTAATTACTGTTCAAAGTTGAGATATGGTATTATTCATTTGAGCAAATGCATCGAAGCGCAACGGGTTTTCTTATTGCAGAAAAGAACTGGGAATTACATTTGATATGAGTTGGATAGCTGTAAAGATATTTTTAAAAATTTGAAATTTCTAACTTTCTTCGATATTTATGTATTAGAAATAGTTTGTTTTATTTTCAAGCATAATGATATAGTAAGAATCCGTATCCATGTACTAATAAATTCGAATATCAAAATAAAAAAGAAAACAAACCAATTAAACTTGATATTTTATTATAATTAATATTTTTGAATTAATTTTATTCTTTCAAAATAAGTAATTCCAAAATTATTAAATTCATTATTAAATATTGAAATATAAAATAGTAATTTTTTTCCACGTAAATTCTACGTCATAAACTTCGACACAATTTAATCGTGCTTACTTCATTTCTTTGCGGTAAATGTACATGTGTTTATCATATGACCCAGTATTTTTCCAATATATAATTTTTGTGCATTAGAATAGTTTTTATATATTTGTGACAGTGAGAATGTAAATATACTTCAAAACATGTTTTTTTAAAAAGATTTTGTTATTTTTACAATATTTCAAGGCACATTTTGATAGAACCATTTTCATATTTTGCATTTTTTTTGTATATACTTTTTTTAATTAGTCATTTTTGCTTAAAATAAAACTAAAGGTACAAACATTGAAAAAGTTATTTTAAATAGTACGAAAAAATTTTACTCTAAAATATCGCAGCGAACTTTCTGATTTATTAAAATATTTATATTACTGAGAAAATAAATCGACTTTTGAACTATGTTTAATAAATGCAACACAAATTCTAGAATATTCAGGGGCGTATTCTACCTCGTTAGAGCGAAAAATTATCTTTCATTTTTCCAAAAATATTTCTAGGGAAGTACAAATAAAGATAATTTTTGTAAAAGTATTTACCGAATATATTATATGAGTATTTTTTCTTTAATAAAAGACAAACAATAATATAGAGGTAATTGTAAAACACACACTTCTACCTTATGAAAGCCACTGATTTATCTATATCAAAAATAGAAAAGGAAAATTCAATCTTTTATCAAACATTACATCAAGTGTACTAGAAAAAAAACTATTAACATACAAAATACCTTCAAAAATTTTGAGCCAATTTTTAAGAAGAAACATATCTGCAGAATATTGGCAAAATAATATTAGACTGTCCATATGTCTAATATTATCAATAGTAGTAAATCAAGAAATGGAGGAGAGAAGTTGTTATAGGAGAATTCATTATACATCTTAAGACAGACAGCGAAAGCGAAAATGAAATTGATTCGTTGTTGGACTAAAATTTCAAAACTTTTCGTTTGTTTTATTCTTTTCAATATTTGTAACTCCTATAACCAAATATTTATATTTAATGTATTACTTTCTTATTAAATTGTACGTACTTGTTTCTCTTCTTTTTAATGAGTTACGATAATTTGAAACAATGGTTATTTTGTTTTCTTTGTGATAACGCAAAGTCAACAAGTGTTAAAAGCATTCAATTTAACATATTTCTATTAAGAGAAATTCACTCTAACATTTTGAATTTAAATAAACAAATAATTGATTTTGGTATATATTTTAATATAGGAAAATGTATATATTTTCCAAATTAAAATTTTTACCGATCAGCTGACCCTAACCTATCCATTAAAAGTATATACATAATATATATATAATAAGCCAATATTTTACAGTATAAAATATGAAGGTACACAACCGGTCATATTTATTTGCCCACCCCAATTTTATGTGTTTCCTGAAATACGGATTATTTTTCGAAAAATCTGTATTATAATTATTCAACAATATTATTAGTGGAAGTAATTTCATATGAATTTCTATGAAAATCTTAAATTGTTTATGATATATCGTAAAGGTGTCATAAATTGGAAAAATACCATAAATATTATATAGGCTAATTCCTACAGTATTAACAGTTTTACCTGCATTTCCGAAAGGTATTACCAATATTGTGTTATTGTACTAACTAATTACAATATTAGGATGTGTTATTCAAAAAGGAAAATAAATTTTATGTCAGTCATCGTTCATCTTTTATTGCGACAACAGTGAAATAGAGAGTTATTGTGAATATTTTAATGCAATGCCGAAGACGAAGGAATTATCTGTTGAAGTGCGTGCTATGATAATTGCTTATCATCGTACGGGTAAAAGTAATTGCGAAATTACAAAAGAATTACGATTAAAACGCAGAACCGTTGATTATAACGTTAAAAAATTTGAAGAAAGTGGTACATTTTCCAACAAAAGAAGATCTGGACGACGCAAAGCGACGACATCTGCAGATGACCGACATCTAATACGGATAAGTAGACGCGATAGACGAAAAACAGCACCAGAAATTGCTGCTGAAATGAATAGAGCGCGTACTAAACCAATTAGTGTGTCCACGGTACATAGAAGGTTAAGGCAAGCGGGTTTACACGGAAGAATTGCTCTGCGAAAACCACTACTACAAAAGCAAAACAAGATAAAACGACTAAATTGGGCTAAAGAACAAGAATTGGACGATTGATCAGTGGAATAATGTGTTGTGGACAGACGAATCGAAGTGTGAACTTTTCGGTAGTAAAAGGCGAATATTCGTAAGAAGATCCGCAGAAGAAAGAGTACTGTCAGAAATGTATTGCGCCTACCGTAAAACATGGAGGAGGTTTAGTAATGATTTGGGGGTGGACCGGAAGGTTCGAGAACGTGTTCTATCATCCACCACTGTACTGCGGGAACAACTTCAAGAAGCCTGGGCACAAATTACAGAAGATACACTGCAAAAATTAATTGAAAGGATGCCGCGGTCATGTGCCGCAATTATCAAAACTAAAGGTGGGCACATTGATGAGCAAAATTTAATAATAATTAACGATAAAGTTTTTATATAAGAAATATTTAACTATTTTATGT
Source organism: Dermolepida albohirtum (assembly GCA_031893035.1). Classification (NCBI taxonomy): domain Eukaryota; kingdom Metazoa; phylum Arthropoda; class Insecta; order Coleoptera; family Scarabaeidae; genus Dermolepida; species Dermolepida albohirtum. The sequence continues at coordinate 59,353 of JAVIWB010002369.1, forward strand.
TTATTTTACACTATTGTATTGGTACAATAAATAAATTTTCAGTACACATTTGATAGTTTAATAATTTTGGCTAAAACTAAGGGTGGGCAAATAAATATGACTGGTAGTGTATCTGGAACCCAGTGCTGCCAGGTCTACCGATTTTTCGGTAGATCTACCGAATTTGGATTGCATCTACCGATTTAAACGTTAATTCTACCGAAAATCTAAGTTTTCTGTCAAATCCAATTTTTGTTCATATGTCCATACTATAGTTATATCTTACTTTTTTAATATAAGAAATTTCTTGTTGATCATTAATCATAATAGTTATGAAACGATACCAAACACCGAAATTACAATTAGTCACGTATGTTTGTATTAAAAATTATTGGCGTCAGAATATAAAAGAGTAATAATCAAATAATTGCTGGCCCACAAAAGCAAATCTAAGAAAATATCTGTCTATGTTATTTTACGTTTAGTAATATGTTACGTCGCACATTCATTATAGAATTGGATATTTTATGTAGGTACTATTTCGTTCGACATTAATTAGTATAAGCCTATCGAGCTTAAGAATATTACACATGACGAGCCAAACATTTAAATTGCCGTAATACAAAGTGTCTGTCGTAGGTATACATTTTCGTTTTTGTTTATATAATAAATAAGGGCACTAACACAATTTCGTTTGTGACTGATTTACATTAAAACAATACATTGGGGGCGAAAGCTGCCACGATTTTACAATTGAAAAAAAGTTAATTTCGAGTATGACTAATACTAATTTGTATCAACAGGACAAAGAATGATTACCCAAACATTACATTGGTACCTATTTTTAAGTATACACAGTTATATAGTTGTGTTGTAGTTCTGTGTGTTTTTTTAAGGTAAATTTTATAAATATCAATATCTATTCCTATATTACTCTATTTAATTATATTAACCTAGGATACATGCATTACTTATTAATTTTGTGTAATTTTGTAAATAAATATATTTGATATGTTATACTTGTGTTTTAATATATAAATTTGTTATATTATAAATAAAAATTTAAATCTACCGAATGTTTGCGAAATCTACCGAAAAATTGCGAGCTAATCTACCGATATTGGCCACAACGACCTGGCAGCACTGCTGGAACCTATACACTATACCACGAACATATAGACTAATCACATCAAATCACGTGAACATTTGTGCTACAAAATATCAGCTAAAACAGTCTGATCTGAGATTTACACATTCACATCAACTACTTTAATATTTATTTGCCTGTACTAATTATATACTTATCTGTAATTAAATAAAAGAATAATGCCAGAAACTATAATACAATATAACCTCTAACTCGCTCAAAACAAACTCCAATAATAGAGTTGCAAAACTGGCTTCGATTATACATGTACTTTAAGTACATATTCACGTTCATATTACCCTCGATAAAATATAAATTTCTCACTCCAACTGCAGATACTCGACCACAAACCACTGCTTAATCACTTAAGGTTGATATATAACCCCTTTCCACATTAATTTTCGTATTCTGTATACGTATTTCATCAATTAAGTTGTCATCATCAACAGATAATTAAACATTGTCGCACCTGGAAACTACATCAACAACCCGCACGAAGCAAATTTCGTACACGATCTGTACCGCACACTGTGTGCGTTTTGGTTTTTAGCGATACAGATCGTGTACGGAATTTGTTTCGTGCGGGTTTTTGCTGTAGTTTTCCAGGTGCGACACTTTAATTATCTGTTGATGTTATCGAAATACGTACACAGAATACGAAAATTAATGTGGAAAAGGGGTTATATATCAACCTTAAATGATTAGGTTAATCAATCACAGGCTCCACCAAAATTACCCACAAACCACTACACGGTTACTCCCATATTTAACGGAAGGCTGCAATTTTTATTTCAACTCTTCGTTTAGTTTTCGCCAAACCTTTAGCTTACCATTTTAAACGAAAATGATTTTCGATTCGTTTCAAAGGCATACAAAACAGTATTATTAACTTTGAGTAGATATGTATATAAACAAATTGCGACGACACAATTCAAGAATTATTTAAAACAACTTTAACTAAACTTTAATCAACTTCACACTGAAGCAAAACAATTATCATTCCTAAAAATCCAAAATCAAATAACCTTAACAACTTTGGTTATTTAAGATAGAATGGATTTTCTTAATAATAGGATACCAAATAGGACTGATCTTTATCGAAGCCTATTTTATTGTAATTACAAATTATAATAGACAATGTACCAAGAAATCTTTACTAACTTACCAGAACCATCAAATTATTATTTGCAGAAACTTAGCTGTATGTTGAATTTGATGGAGCCTGTGGTTGATTGACTTGATCAATAAGGTTGATATATAAACCCTTTCCACAATTAACTATTTGTAAATTCTGTATACGCATTTCGACAACCAAGTTGTCATCATCAGCAGATAATTTCAAAGTGTCGCACCTGGTAAAACACGGCGGAAAAAATTGTACGAAAAAACAAACTCCGTACGCGATCCGCACCGTTGAAAACCAAGATGTGCACTGTGTCTGTTTCACAAGATTTTTAAAAAAATACTTTTACTTAAACTAACATGCACTACATTGAAAAAGGTTATTATGGTCAAGGAAGTGTCTGTGTGATTTATGTGTGTTTTATGATATTGTTCCTCCTGTCTTTCAGTAGAGAGAAGAGAGGGGTTTGCAAGGGCCCGGCGTCATTAAAGTTTACCACATGGCTTAAATTCTTTAAGATGTGCATGCTTTCATACGCGTCCAGTTCGCGATAATTGTACACGTTCTTTATCAAATGTAAACAATCCATATTAACACTGTGGTTATTTTCTAATACATGTCTCGCTATACCCGATTTTTCCGGTCGGTTGAATTTTATGTGCGAAAGGTGTTCTTTATACCTGGTTTCGATCGATCTTTTGGTTTGGCCGATGTATTGTCTATTGCACTCTTAAAGAATTTAAGCCATGTGGTAAACTTTAATGACGCCGGGCCCTTGCAAACCCCTCTCTTCTCTCTACTGAAAGACAGGAGGAACAATATCATAAAACACACATAAATCACACAGACACTTCCTTGACCATAATAACCTTTTTCAATGTAGTGCATGTTAGTTTAAGTAAAAGTATTTTTTTAAAAATCTTGTGAAACAGACACAGTGCACATCTTGGTTTTCAACGGTGCGGATCGCGTACGGAGTTTGTTTTTTCGTACAATTTTTTCCGCCGTGTTTTACCAGGTGCGACACTTTGAAATTATCTGCTGATGATGACAACTTGGTTGTCGAAATGCGTATACAGAATTTACAAATAGTTAATTGTGGAAAGGGGTTATATATCAACCTTAGCTGTATGAACAAACGTTACTTGAATTTTGCCTAATATTATTTCTCAAAAGTATTCTAACGTAAATAAAACAATTTATAGAAACAAAAAGGATGAGCTAGATATTCTTTACCATAGTAAGAGTTTTCTTTTTCTTTAAGACTATTTTAGATATAAAAATATAAATTAAAAACTAACCTTTAACCTTCACTGTTTGTTTCATCTAACAATTCATATGAAAATAGTTACTTTTATTAATATAAATGTGCCAAGACGACACAAATTAAGAGTTATGATACGTATATTTGATATAAAACATGTTTAGTACTGTAGCTTTACTGGCAAACCTCATCACTTTTGTGAAAGGAGATATTCATTTTACCATATTAATATTTGCTGCAACAGCAACGTATTGTCGCAAAACAAGCGGATGTTAAAATAAGTAAAAATAAATGTTTCTCTAGCAGTATTAAAAATGACCAATAAGCGACTATTGTACATTTTTCTTATTTGTTTAAATATACACAATATTTGTAGGTAGAAAAACAAGTTTCTCTTAGCATTGAAACTGAAATAACAGAATAAATGTATAAACAAGTAAAACATGCTAGTACTTAAGATAATCTCAGTCACGAAGTCGTACACCCCGTGAATTTTGAATACCATCAAATGTGAACATCCGACTATGATAAAGCGCATTTACTTCAATTTAATAACGTTAAAAACATCTACTAACAATATGAACGATGTTATTATTTAAAATTACAAAAGAATATTCATCAAATGTCACAAAAGTTTTCGTACACGTCATTTTTACAAGATATTTCTCTATTGTAAGTCATAAATTTAGAAGGAATTCGGTAAATCCTCTTCATAGTATCTATCACGTATGTGTGAAAAATAAGCATTTGATGCTTCTACAAAGATGAGTTGTAAAAGTAAACACATGTCTGGTAATAGGGGTGAGTTAACGCTACATGAAGAAAAGAAATCAAGTTTATCTATAGAGCGTGCAGTGCAGAATGAAAAAAAAATATTCAAAATATTCTGAACGGTTAAAACTGTATCGAGAAATAAGCGTCTAAAGATTCTAAATGGGCGCGATTAGAGAACTGTTACATACGGCGAATAGTCAAAGCATAAATTGTCATGTTTGTGATTTTTCTCACCTCTTACCACCAAACTCAATTTTTTAAACACTTAAACCTAATTAAAATCGAAACGAAACTGACCAAAGATGTGTATTTTGCAGATTTTCAAAGATCATGGCGTTACCACAGAAAGTGTATTATTTGGTGACAGATTTGTGTACCAAGAGGATAACGATTCAAAACATACAGCAAAGATTCTAGAAGCATATTTTGAAGAACAAACCCAAGCGGGGGTCTTATCATTAATGAAATGACTGCTGCAGAGTCCCGACTGCAACTTTACAAAATTAATATGAGACCATCTTGAACACGAGGTACACAAATTATTACCAATCAATAAAGAAAGTCTTTGGCCAACATTACATAATGCTCGGAATAAAATCGACAACGATTATTTGGACAGTTTAATTAAGAGAATGCCTCGAATATGTACGAAGGGCGATTATATCGAAGAAAAGAAACTTCAACAAGTTCTGTACATAATTATTACATTAAAATATGTGTACACTAACTATTAACAGTAAATTAAGTAAATGATGTTACAAACCCACTGAATTGTTTCATTTCAGTAATTTTTTTAATACGTGATTAAATTTCTGCATGGTGCGATTAACTTTTGAGCGGTAGTGTATGCTATGAATGCGAAATTCGTGTTTGAAATTATTCTCACCTTGCGTTATTAAAAAATATGAGTAAGTTCTTGAACTAAATAAATTCGCAAAGTACAAAGACCAACTGACTCATTTACATTACAAATTGCTCTTTCATTACAAATATCCCACAATATTGTACATTGCTTGTGCGAGAAAGGGAAAAACCGACATTTCATATGCACCAACTTCATTAAACCTTAATAACATAGATCTACAGTCACACCCTATTAAACGCATACGCAAAAACAAGTGGGAATGAATCATGTCAAGTAAAATATAGTTAGACACACAAAATCTAAAATTTAGACGACCACAAAACAAAACTGTCTCTTTATTTACTTTTCAAGGTAATTATGAGTTAAGTCATAATTCATATATATAATATATGAATACGTCAATAATTAGTAAAGCGGGGATATTTAAACACCATGCATGGACGGAGAGCGAGGTTCATACCGGTGACTACGACAGTCTAAACCATATGTGGGCAACAACCGGCCCGCTGTAAGATTTGATCCAGCCCGCGAGACATTGTCGTATTATTTTATGTCTGATATCTATCGCTAAAAATTATGAACACCACTTTAAGACACTACTTTAAAATGCACTACTTTTTAACGCGTCCCGCGAACGTATTTGCACATTAAAGTTTGGCCCACAACGTGTCAAAGGTTACCCATACCTGGTCTAAACTGTCACCACCGTATATCAGGCGTTGCGACGTCACTAGCGCATACAGTGTGTCATACTAAAGGCGTACAATAAAGTAGTAAGCAGTAATAAGCAATATACTTTATGTTCTTATTGCTATAAAAATTGACCTAATCTAAATTTGCTGAACTAAACATCTACAACATAACGTAACCCACCAATCTTATTAAATGGTGTTCGTCGTGTTGTAAAAATGTTCTTCTACGGAAGGAATGATCGTTCGGTATCTATTGACGTAATATTTGCGAATTTAAAATGTTCTTTGAACTGAGTTAACGTATCTGTGAAAGAAGTACTACTGTAAATGTTTCTTAATCTAGCCTTAATGTAAATGTCTTTGTAATACACTACGAAATTTTTCTAATACACGAACAATTATCTCGTCATTTAAAGTACATAATAGCATTGTTTCCACTTCATCCACTACTTTCATTTACTTTTTCACACGCTTTTGACATCGCAACGCCTGATATACTACTGTGGGCAAAAAATAGTAAGACTTTTTAATTTAAATTTCGCGCGAAAACCCATTCGTCGAAATATTTTTTTTCTAGGTTCGTATGACCGTCAGTGACATCTGTGCCAAATGTCACAACAAAATAATCATTAGTGTTTAGTATACGCTTGTCTTTCTGAAGTACAAAAAGTGCATTCGGCGATTTTTACAATGAGTGAAATTATTCAACAAAGAAGTTCCATTAAATTTTGTGTACGGAATCAAATTTCTGGAGCCGAAACGTTCAGAATGTTGCAAAAGGCCTTCGGTAATAATTGTTTGTCGCGAGCAAGTGTTTTTGATTGGTACAAATTATTCAAAGAGGGTCGAGAACGCGTTGATGACGAACCACGTCCAGGACGGCCATCAACATCAACTGATGATCAACACGTCAATAGAATCAAGGAATTGGTGCTTGAGAGTCGACGATTAACAGTCAGAGACCTTACTGGCATCGTTGGAATATCGGAAGGATCAGTGAAAACCATTTTGAAATATCATTTGGGCCTAAGAAAAGTGAAAACACGATTTGTTCCAAAATCACTCATTTTTTTCGAAAAACAGCGTCGCGTTGACATCTGTGAAACAATGCTTTCCGACTATCAAGACAAAATGAAAGGCATCACAACTGGAGATGAGACTTGGATCTACGCTTATGACCCGGAAACAGACGATCAATCGGCCGAATATCGTATCAAAGGTGAGCCGAAGCCCAAAAAACACGTCAAAGCAAGTCAAAAATCAAGGTTATGTTGACAATTTTCTTCGATTATCGAGGTGTGGTGCACTCCGAATTCCTTCCGACCGGCCAAACTGTCAACAAATAATACTAGTTGGGTGTTATGCGTCGTTTGCGCGATGCTATTCGTAAAAAGAGGCCAGAATTATGGGCTAACTCTTGGTTTTTGCACCACGATAATGCACTGTCGCATACTGCATTAATTCTTCGTGAGTTTTTCGCCAAATTTTCAACCAATATCGTGCCGCAACCACCATATTCACCTGATTTAGCTCTGTGTGACTTCTGGCTATTCAGCAAACTCAAACGACCGCTCCGGGGAAACCGTTTTGAGTCGATTGAAAACATTAAACGAAGGCTATTCCTGAAATTGACTTTAACAATTGTTTCGAGAATTGGAAGAAACGTTGGCACAAGTGTATTGGGGCCAGGGGGGATTACTTTGAGGAGGACGAAATAGATTTGGAAGAATAAATTAAGAATTTAAAAATTATGAACAAAGTCTTACTATTTTTTGCCCACAGTAGTATGCCGGTGACTTTCATTTGATCCACTAATACTAATGATTTGCAATGTTTTTATTGCAATTGCAGGTAGACTGTAATTCGTATGAGCCACCAGCACTATTAAATTTCATCTAGTCTGTACCGGGCTTTCACCGTCAAAAGCGAAACACATACTACACACACACACACAGAGAGAGAGAGAGAGAGTGTATTTGTCTTGTCAGGAACGAAACTGTGATTAATTATGTACGTTGAATATTGCCAATGGTTTCAGAAATTCACCAGCAACGATATATTGAACAATACATTCTACAAGGCTCGGTTTCTCTAGACAGGTTATGCAACACAGAACATGATTTAGTGAAAATAGTACTCATAATATTATCGAAACAAAAATTACATCCAATTCGATTAATACATGGATTGCTATATCTCGCAGTCCATTCTTGGTCCAAGATTTTTCAAGAAATTATTACTGCTATGAAGAGATGATGGGGAAGATTCTAATAGGAAGGTATACGTCGTGGATGGAGGCCAAGACTTTGGCTCAAAACAAAAAGCAGTGGCGCAAATTTTTGAGTGAAAAATAGAAAAATAGACTAACCCTACACCGAAAGGTAGACGGGGTTCATTGATTATGTATGTAAGTAAATATTACTGCTATGTAAAAGGTAATTTTATGCACACTTTGTGTCTCTATCGAAAGAGAATATTTCAAATAAATAAAATTCTTTCGTCAAGATTTCCTATCTTATGTTACAGACACGATGTATGATTCTAAACGGAATACTTTATCACCATCATATTTTAGATCTGGGAATTGTCCGATAAATTTAATTACACCGACCACGTATAACAACCTCTTATTATTCCAATTTACATTCATAATTATGCTACAATCCAAAAGCCGAACAGAACTAAACTTACTACATTCTACAACACGTCCGATACATCGGTTACGGGCTTGACTAGTCTCCGATACCATCTTCGTTCGTCGTTCATGCATGTGTCTAAATTTCCCCGCTTTAATTATTAGTATAGTGATTATTGTTTGTTTAAAAGTAGAGTAATGTAAAGTACATTGGTATTTATTCCATTTATATTACAATAAAAAAAGTAAATTACCTTTTAATATAGCTCAATAACTTTAAATATTCTATTCTACAACATAACGAAAATTTAAACCGTTAGAACGGCTACTTGCAATCATATAACAGGAATTATGAATGACTGTTAAAGATCTATAAATATAGCTTCTGGAAATACTCTCAGTTCCTGATGTAAAAGATGGGAAGTTCCATTAAGAAATGCCGCATGATATTATACCTCTGTTATAACGTACATACAGTAGTCACAAAGTATTTACATTTACAATTCTAACATTTTAGTTTGTTTATTTTAGTAAAAAGAAAATATAATACAGTGTGATCAAAAAAAAAAAGATTACCTTGGCAATTCGGAAGCAAAGATTTATGAAATTCACAACACTATCTACTGTCAAATATTATCTGTTATTTTATTTATCTTTATGACGTACTTTCACAGTGATGTATACAAAGACGTCCGTTCATGGATCTATTCCACAAAATTTTAATACGTGAGCAATATACTGCCATGCATCCACAATATTTCCTATCGTTTCGCATTTTTATATAAAACCAAGAACATATTGTTGATCGTTTTTTAGTCTCTCACAGTATTTGTCAACAAAGTTCCCCAGTAGCCCAACGAACTTGACCAAAGAGACTAAGAATGATATATTTCTACGAACGCAAACAAACGTAAATCCCAAACACCAAAAACCGTTTTCCAGGCTCATACAGTGTCTGTTAACAGAAGTTTCCCAATTATCATATTGAAGCCCAAAAAGAACTGCATATACATCCATACAAAAGGACTAATTTATAAACGACTTCCACAAATTGAATATTGCCAATAGTTTCAGAAATTCACCAACAACGATATATTGAACACAATACATTCTATATGGTTTGTCGAAAGAAATTTACATCCAATTGGATTGGTGTATGGGTTGCCATGTCTCGTAGTCGCATTTTTACTCCAATATTTTTCATGAAATTATTACTAGTAAGTAAAAAAAAGCAATTTTATGCACTTTTTGAACGTGTAAATTGTTGTATTTCTGTCGAAAGAGAATATTTTAAATAAATAAAATGCTTTTTATCAAAGTTTCCTACACATCTTTACGTTACAAACACGTTCCGTTACTGTTACAAACAGAAGGTCTTCTTGTGTTGAAAATATTTTTAAGACAAGCTTATATTCTCTAAAAATCGAAACCTAAACAATTTCAATAACCAATTAGCCTAAAGTAAAAGTAATTGCTTTGTTGAGTATTATACAAAAGTATAAAACTAATTCCAGATTAGTAATATACATTAAAAACCAATTCTTGTATTATTCCATTCATTAATAAAATAAATAACATTTCTGCAATAGTAATTCATGCATATTTGTGCATTGATGACACATCACAATATTTACTAATACAATTAACGCAACGAAAACAAAGTTCGTCCCTGTATTAACGTCACACTATATTGTCAAAAAACCGCAAAAGAAATTATATTTTCGAAAAGATTTGCCTTCAGTACATTCCCGCTGTGGATATATCATCGCTATATGAAACATATTCATGTACAGTAAGAATATTTTTCCCATCAGATTATTTATCAATTTTCTTGGTATTCTTACGTATTAAAGAGCAATATCGCGGTTACTATTGCCGCTTCTGTAAGAAAACGTAGTAATCATTCATATATTTCCTTTACATATAAAACTTACGAGCGAATATTTTTTTACATCATTAAACATCAAGTAGGCGTCGAATAAAGTGTAAGTGCGCAGTAATTAGTGACTTGTTTTGGATAGTTTTATTAAAGTCAACACTTATTTTTTTTACTTCATTGAACAAAATGGCAGGTGTTAAAGGATCTCTTGCAGAACAATACTGGACCAAGGTGAATATAACAAAGAAAATTATTTTTACATATAAAGATTAATTTTAATTTAATTCAACGTTTTATCTAAAAAGTTCAATCATCTTTTAAATAACTTATGTTTTAAAGTATAGATATTAAAATATCAAAAATTTCAAACATAATTTATTCATTTAAACGTGTTATTTATGAGACGGGTTCACATTTTTTGATATTTTCCCTGAAATAAGACTTGATATTTAATTTAAATTTATTTAAAGTTTCTTGGAATACAAACCCTCTCTATATTTTTTAAGAAACTAAATTCGCTGATAACTATTTCATTGAAATATGATTAAAAATTTTAGTCATAGATAAACATTTAAGCATAGACCTAATAAGGAAAAAACACATGGGAATTCTAGGTGGTAATGTATGATTTGAAATGGAAAAAATCCCGAGAACTTGTAACTTTTATTAATGTACTATTCCAAATGCATTTTTAAATTAAATATATAAAATGATAACGTTCATGTATTTTAAATTTATTTTATTTCAATTTCAAAATTTATTTTAAATTGTATCTAGTACATAAAAAATATTTTAAAATTATACTCGATTTTTGTAATTAATATTTTTAAACTCATAATTCTCGTAGTTACTAGTTTTACACTGACGATTTATTCAGGGATAAACTCACAATGTTCCTTCGTGATTTAATTTTGGAAATGTAATACCCCAACTCTGAGTTCAAATAAATTCGTGAATTTATGAATTTGATGTTCTATCTTTTCTGAATTCTTAGGTGAACTTCAGTAAGGTCAGCTTTTAAAATTTAAGCTACTGAGATAATATTTGTGATTTTCAGTTTTGAAATTTATATTATACGAACTTATTTTAAATTTAATTTGATTATATCAATATAAAACAAAACAAAGTGGACAGAACTTGTGAAAGAGAACTAATGCGAAAGAAATTTGCGAAATTCATAACAAACGTAAAACATAACCCATTTTACGAAAAACACCATTAAATAATTACGTGCATTTTCAATAAATGCATATATATTTTTCCTGTTGCATAATATGAAACCCGTTGAAATGACGATTACAAAAAAAACAATAAACATGCTATATCCTGCTTATTACATCGCTTTAATTAAGGCAGAAATTAATGAAAAAATCATGCCTTTGTAGGAGAATCGAACTCATATCCCCTGCTTACCAGGCAGGCACCTGTCCAGTAAATTAAATTTAAAAACAATCTTTTATTCTGAATGTTACTCAATCAAATAAATAAGACCAAAGTTAGTTGAACAAAAAAACGAACTTTGAGAATGTGTGATGCTGGAAATATTTTTATCATTTAATGCAAATTCATTCAAACAGAATGCTAAACATTTTCAGCATAAAGTAGGCTTAAAGAATCTCTCTAAAAAGTATTATTTACATTTTTAAAAAATATTTATTTGAGTATTTAATTCACTACCACAAGAATATTAAGGATGAATGTAACTAATTATGCAACCAAAACAGTAGATATGAACTAATTAGCTTTAAATTATACATAAAATGTCACTTCTGGAAATAATACCACTAACTAATAAACTTTTAATCTTTTCAGAATCAAGGTCAACATGGAATGCCATTCAAATATCCATCAAAAATTACTCCCACAACTTCGACAACCACTACTGAAGATATTATTAAAGATATTATAACGACTACAACTGAATCTACAATAAAAATAAAAGATATCGTTACTGATATATTCACTAATTCGAACAAAACTCAAGATGCATCAGGTACAAACAATACTTTCATTGATGAAGCTGTAAATTCAAATGGTACATTTAACACTGGAAGTATAACCACTGAAAGTATATCATATGCTACAGACAATACTGTCGCTATTGTCGACAGTGTTAGTACAACACAAAATGCAATTGATTGGGTTACTAATGGAGTAACAGATGTTCTTACATATAATGAGAAAGATGGAAATACAACTACATCAGAACATGATATGTATACAAATTATCATAATACCTCTTACATAATAATGGGTGTATTAATAGGAATTTTAATTATAATTGGAATAGGTCTCATAGCCATTTATATCTCATACAAAAAGAAAAATTCAGCACACATGAATACTCAATATCACAGCCAGGCATCTAAAGAGATCCCCACTTCTAGTATGAGAAACTTAGAAGATGTCAAAATAGATCAACAAATGTGTTAAGTTATAACTATTTTGTGCTATTTACCAATTGTGATTCAGATTATTTATTTAATTATAGCAAAGTATTTACCAAAGTAAAAAATGTATTTATGTTAATTTATAAGCTTTATAATTATGTAAACAAAGTTCATTATTGTTACACAAATCATGTACTTAAATAAAACATAATGCAATAAAACCGTATTTAAGTAACATTGAAAATAATTAAACTAATGGTTTCACGACATGTATATATATATATATATATATATATATATATATATATATATATATATATATATATATATATGCAAATAAGAAAATTACTATTATATTTTCCGCTTTACAGCTAACCAATTAAAATATTGAAAAAATCTACTTACGCTTTGGACCGAAAGTAGACTGACCAAATGAGAAAGACATTCTTAAATATTAGCAGATTATCATAAGATCACAGCTAATTCAACACAATAAATTCTTCAACTCCTCGAAGAGAAATATACAAAATCCCACCAAAACAAGCTAACGGTATGTTAGGTTATAAATTTGATAGTTTTGACAATATGGTTGTCAGGGTTAGGAAACAATAATATATTTGGATATTAAACACAGTGGGTAAAATAACTTTCTGTAAGTTATAAAACAGATTACTGTTACACTTAAAAATAAATTCTACCACATAGATATTTTACAGTTTAAAAACTGTATTCTACCTTTTAATTAAAGCACTAATCATAGAAATATTAAGTTCAAAATATATGTACATTTAGTAAAATTCATACACATGTTTACTTTGTACTGTATAGGCAATACATTAGAATTTTTTATGTAAAACTGTTCATGTGTTTCAATTAGCGTTTAATATGAACATTTATATCATGAAATTAAATATTCAAATTCGTTAAGAAGCAACAAGAGTTTCTTTTTTTATTATTAAGTTTCATGAAGGTAAATTTGATGGAGTCTGTGGTTGATTAACTTAATCGCTTAGCATTGATATATAACCCCTTTCCACATCAATTTTCGTATTCTGTATACGTATTTCGACAACTACAGTGACAACTTAGTTGTCGAAATATGTACACAGAATACGAAAATTAATGTGGAAAGGTGTTATATATCAACCTTAAGTGATTAAATTGAGTTTATCACGGACTTTATAAGTCCTGGTCAGTCTATTTTTTCTATGATTAATCCCTTTACTACTTTGTCACTATTAACGGAATGAAATTATAAAAACAGGTACGAGATTTTTTGATAAAAAATAATGCTCGACCGCATGTTGTACTTATAAATAACACTGCTAGAACAACATTGACTAACTAGATCTGGAAATTCTCTTGACATCCCCCACATAAGACAATTTTTACAAGGGAAAACATTTAATTTTCTTCACTGGTTAAACGAAAATCTCTCTTTTCAGTTCCTTTACCGTCGACATAAAGAGCTATCATTAAGATGGTTTTTTTTTTGTTTAATTTATAAGGTAAATGTACTTAATATCGACCTTGCCCCTGCTATCAATAATTTTGTGTACAGTAAGCTCAGTCATTCATATAAAATAAGAATATTCATAGTGCTGGGATTTCAATTTAAAATGAACTATAATAAATATTTTAAAATACAATGGTAATCTAACAATCTAAGACTAAAAAATAAAAGACTACAGAGTATTCTAAAAAATCTATGCTAAAAGCAATGGATGGAGTGAAAAGAGAAAAAAAATCGCATCTACAAAGATGAATGTATATAGTGTTCCGTAAACTACTTTTACAGAAAAAAATTCTCAAGTAGGAGCTCAGTAAAAGAAAAAAATTTAAATATACTAAATGCAATGGGATAGATGCCCCAAAAAAATAATACTGACCAAAATCTAAAAATATCTTCACAATTTAATAAATCCTTACTCTGGCCGGAACCAGAAACTAAAAAAAGGAAATAAAAAGGAACTACCATCTTCAATTACTTTAATACGTAATTATTATTAATTCTTGTGTTCTTATTCTGAAACTTTTATTTATAGGATGCGTTAAATACTATTTTTGATAATTATTTAGAAATTTTCATATTTTCTGTTAAAAAAAGGAATAATAAAATTGTTACCCATAATTTTTTTGTATTTTTATTTTACTGACTTAACCTACCTTTTAATAGTGTTGATTAATAAGAACAGAAGAATTTTGAGTCGATATAAAGAGCATTTGGTATTGTGCTCATGTTTTACGAAATATTTCAATGTATAAATTATTTTTAGTAATGAATGATGCTTTACTTAACGCAAAAATAAGTTTAAAAGAAACTTTCCTAAGTTAAATGAAAAAGAAACGATTCATATAATATAATAATAACAATTACGCAGGTACAAGGTTCTTTTGAATATAACGTGTATATATATATATATATATATATATATATATATTGGGTCTGGGAAAAAGTTCGTGGCGTTTTTTCAGTAAAATTCAACTGGTCCCCGCATGGCGCGTGGACGAATTCATTTAAACCGAATATGCTCCATTATTATCGACAATGTTTCGCCATTTTTTTGGTAGATCCATGATCCCATCGGTGAAAAACTTCTGTGGTTTCTGGTCGAAAAACTGAATCAAGTAGTTTTCACAGGCTTCTTTTGAAACCAACTTAATTCCATTGAGAAAGTTCTGCAGAGATCGAAACAGATGATAGTCAGAGGGTGCTATATCCGGACTGTAAGGTGGGTGCATCAAAACTTCCCAACCAAACTCTCTCAATTTTTGACGGGTCATCAAAGAAGTGTGTGGTCGGGCGTTGTCATGATGGAAGACAACACCTTTCCTATTAATCAATTCGGGCCGTTTTCTTTCAATCGCCTGGCGTAATCTCTCTAGTTGTGCACAGTAGAGTTGAGAATCAATCGTCTGACCAGTTGGAAGTAGCTCGTAGTGGACGATTCCCCTCCAGTCCCACCATACACACAGCATCACTTTTTTTGGCGTCAATGTTGGCTTAGCGAACGCTTGTGACGGCTCACCATCCTTTATCCACGATCTTTTACGCTTCCGATTATCGTACGTAATCCATTTTTCATCTCCGGTTATTAAACGTTTCAGAAACGGCTCGGTTTCATTCCGTTTCAGCAGCGCATCGCAGATGTTAATTCGGTCCATCATGTTTTTCACGATCAACTCATGAGGAACCCATACGTCAAGCTTTTTTTTGTAACCAGCTTTGTGTAAATGGTTCAAAACAGTTTTGTGGTCAATGCCTAGCTCCATGCCAATATCGACACTGCTGATATGCTTATCTTGTTGGACTTTTTCAAGAATTTCATCAGATTTTTCAGTGATTGGACGACCGGAGCGTGACTCATCTTTCACATTGAAATTTCCAGAACGAAAGCGAGCGAACCATTTCCGCGCAACAGATTTCGATAAAGTACCTTCACCGTACACAGCACAAATTTTATCACAAGCCTGCGCAGCGTTCTTCCCCTTATCATAATAATATTGCAGAATATAGCGAAATTTCTCATTATTCTTCTCCATTTTCAAGTGCGAATAACTTTCCAACCACTGCACCGATTACAATGTTTCTACGCTCAAACTAACGTTCGGAAGGTCATCTAAAAAACGAGCCGTTGATGGTGTCGCTGTAACTTGTTGTTCTTTAGTTATCGGCAACCAATGCCATCTATCGGGAAAAACGCCACGAACTTTTTCCCAGACCCAATATATATATATATTAAAGCGAGAAATTCTACAGCAATAAATGGTAAAATACATTACTCTTTTAATATTTAACAGTTACATTGGTTACCAATCAACAATCAATTTTGCTTACCTACGCCGATGATATAAAAGTGAATTTCTTCAAAGTAATTTAAATATTCTGGTTAACAGATATTTTACTAATACTTTTCACACTTAGACCGCTTACACATAGATATATATTTGCTAATTGTTTTGTCCATAATTACGCATTCGTGAAGTGTGGACTTTTACCTAAGACGTCCCCTAATTTCACCTTTACGTTTTATTAAATAACATTTGATTGGACTGATACACGTAAATAAAAAAAATTTCTTTTAACATAATAGGCATCTATAATACGGAAAAACCTAAAATTAAACAAACTTTTTCGGTATCAATGTGGAAATAGTACATAATTAAATTCCCTTTTTGTTGGTGAATTTTATGGTACGAATCAGTAATACGTAACCACATGTAACAAGCCTTAATGTATTTTACAATTTTACACATAAAGGTATATTCTTTACAGACTGTTGTTATAAAATTATTGTTTTTATTCTGAATCTTAAAATGTTACTGTTTTGGTACCTTAATCAAATTTACAAAAAAATGTCGATAGCATTGTAATAAGTTAAACAAACCTATTAAATTTAGCTCATGAAAATTATCATAACAGTAGTAAAATAATACAATATAAAGTCTGAACATTTTATTTACATGTACATGAAAACTTCAAGTATAAAAAAATAAATGTTTCACAAAAAAAATGAAAACATCCTGCTACGATACAGTTCTATTCTAATGTTTCATGATAAAGTTACATTACAAAATATATAATACAGAAAGTGTTTACAGAAATTACATAGTATGAAAAATTATGTCACTGAAATAACATCATTACAGTATACATAGATGTAAAAAATTATCAGGGTAACTTAAATGCTCAGACATCCATTGTAGAGGTGTGTTTAATGATGGCACTATTCCATGAGTTTTTACTTTTACTGAAACATAGATGCATAATAAAAAATATCTTGTATAATAAAATAAATTTACTTACACTCAGTTTTATTAGGAAATACTTCTTGTAATAAATCATTTAATGTTTTCTTTACTCCTTCGTCTGTTACTGGTTTAATTAATCTTTGTCTATAACTCTCACCAAAATAACACCTAAATGGAATGTATTTAAAATGATCTTGGTCACTTGGAACCTCCATTAACTTACGATTAACAGCCCAAAATTGATCGAATTTATCTACACATGCTTAACTTATTTAGAAAGAAAATTACTTGAAAAATGTTACATACCATTTTGCAAGCCCAACCACAATTGATTGTGATCTTTTTTTTGCATACTATTAATAACTAATCCACGATGTTTTAATACATCAGCTTCCTTTAAACAAGACATATAAAATGATTCAATTGCTTCTCTAAAATATATGAAATTTAAATAAGGTTGAGTAACATATTGCAAAATATATACTTATTATTAAATCTGAACACAAATTGTGCGGGAAATTTTTCAAAATGTACTGTTATATTCCATGGTAATTCATCTTGAGATACAGTCAGCAAATCAAATAATACTCCAATCGGAAAATGCCATTTCAGTGGTTGCCCGTCATATTCTAACCACATTTCTTGGTCTTGTTTCTCATTGCTTATAAATTTTAAAAAATATTTTTTAACCTAGAAAAAATGATCTCCAATGTAAATTTATAAAGATAAATTTCAGATTTTGGTATGATATTTAATAATTAGATTTGCATATATTATAAATGTAATTAAAACAGTATCTTAATGATCATAAATGTTTCACACAGAATAAATATATAAGAATAAAAAATAATAGTTTTTCCTATCATCTTTATTCAAAATAATCTTGAAACCCAGACGGTAAGTACTAACCTTTTCAGTAACTAAAGGAAAATAACTTAGTCTAGGGACCATAAGATAAAAGGGGTCAGGTTGTTGTAGTTCTGATACTTCGTCAGGATTCAAAGTAAAACAAATTGGTAACTTTCCTTCCCATATTTCTCTTAAAACTTCTCTATCGTTTGCCATTATTCTTATATTTATTTAGCATGACAACTATGTCAAAACAAAATTATTTGCGTTTATTATTGATTTATTTTGAATGTTAAAGTAATAATTACGAGAACGAAGATTTAGCTAGGCAACCAACTATACGCTGAGAATGTAATTTAAAAAATATATCTTAAATTTGTTCTACTCAATATAAAGTTAACTGATTCTTATAGTTCAGTATGTGCATATGCGTAGAAGTACCTTATATTTTACAATTATTTAACCGAATATACAATAATAATAAACTATATTTATATTAAAATAAATGTAACAGAATATGGAAACTTCTCATGAATTTGAATATACATAAAAATTAAATGTTTATTAACCTCAAAAAATCTCATCAATATGAAAAACTCATGCCAATAAAGTATCAAGTTGGAAACTGCTTCCAGTTCAAACACGCGCCGCCATGTCTGTCGGATTTTACAGCCTCCCATCGGGTCATCTTACTAGACAGCCAGGCGGCAGATTATAAATATCACTAACGCTCTTATTCATTGGATTTTTTTCGAAATGTCGAGGAAAAGCTATTTCCGTCATTTAATATTTCTATATATTCAGCTCTGGACGCTACGTTTACCCGAAAAAATAAACCGAAAACTATTTGTTGATTTCGATACATACTTAAACCTGAAACTTGTTTTCGATATTATAATATAGGCGATAACGGACTTTTTAAATGACGTAATGGTTTATATTTGTGATTTTAGATAGTGAACATCATTAATCTCTTTTCACATTACTAAGTTTATTATATTCTGTGTCGAAATTTTTCTCTTATCTTTTAATCTTACTTTTATTATCTTATTCTTTGTTGTACTTTGACTTTTTTCATACAAAGGAAAGAATTGGAAATAGGATGTATGTAGATAAAAAAAATGTGCATTTAAAAAGTAGTTTGTTTTAATAAGTATTTTCTTTCTATAAAATAGATTCAATAAAAAATATTACAATATAGATATATCTATATATAAAAGTTATTTTCAAGTATTATTTGTATAATAGCTTACAAAAAAAATCCATTTGTCAACTTAAATATCTTAAAATGATTCTACATTTTTATAATAAAAAATTATTTACATTTTTTGGGTATATCTACAGATATTGAATGTATGTATATATATAAAAATATCTCAACAATCACAAAATATACAATTGCAAACATTTTGTCATCTACTAATTTTTGAATATTTTTTTTAATAAATCACATTGTGCAACATATGTATCGTGTTCATATCATTGATGTAGATAATATATAAATATGGCATACATATTTGGAAGACATTATAAAAATATTAAGTGTTAATATTTCATATAATAATATGTAAATATTGCAATAAAAATTATTTATTTTAATAGCTGCCTTTTATTTTAAGTATTCTTGTTTATTTTTGGCACATCATAAAAAGGCACATTTCTCATGTTTATGTATATAATTACATTATTCATAAAATGAGCAAGATTTTCTATTTACAAAGTGAATTATGCAAAATTGGTTTTTATTTATTTAACATTTTCCTAAATTTTAAATAAACTATCGAAATAGTACGCACATTTTAACTACCAAAAATATTCAAAAAAAAGTATTACTTTTAATTGATTTAAAGCTATGCATCAATAAATGTCGCCAATTTTAGACGGCTTATTTAATTTTCTTCAATAAAAACTCATTTTTGCATAGGAAATAACTATACACTATTAATATAATAATAATAATAATTTTAAGGCAATCTTTTACTTAAATTCTAATGAGGATATTGTAGTTCTGGGATATGTATCAATTATTGCTTCCTTAAACTATCTATATATGTATATAATTAAAAATATATAACAATAAGACTCTTGTGGCTTTTCTTTAATATTTTCCCTAATTATTTCAGCTAACATGTATTTGCTTCACCGTTTCGTTCCTTAGTCTGAGTTCATCCTCTTGTTGCAACCATTTTTGGACCTGCCTCCTATGGATGTTGTATTTCGTGGCAACAGCTCGTTGACTACCCTTACAATATTCGTCTTGATGATAACATTCTATAGCACTCAATTTAAAATCCAAACTGTAGCTTTGTCTTTGTTTTAGTGGCTGAAGTGGTTCATCATAGGGATAATATACTTCATTTTCAGTACTGGGATATATATAGGTTGTAGTTGTTACGGGATGATAATAATAGTGGTGGGATAGCGAAGATTTTGGTTGTAATTCATGAAGAGTATAACTGTCGTAAGCGCTATTGTTATTATTACAATTAATGTTGTTATTATTATAATAATCATTGCTATATTGATATCCGCAGCAAATTGATGTAATTTCTGCGTGCTTTTCTGTATCCTCACCGATCGTATTGTCTTGTACATCATCTAAATATGGTTTGAATAATTTTACTGGTTTCGGAGTCGCTATAGTAGAATCCAGATGAGATTCTTCATGCTTACGCTTACAAGTTTTTGTGGATAAGTCCCAAACGTCCGGACTTGTATGGTAGGGTGATGTTTGGAAATGTGTTACGGGCGAATGTTGTAGTATAGGCGTGTATTGAATGTGATCACCTGTTGTGGCTCTTTTAAACGATAAATCAATTGGCGCGGCGGGATCGAAATTAGGCACTGGGCTGGCGGCAATAGGACTCGCATGGTCTCGTCCGTGAGTGGTGAAATCTAAAGGCACGACAATTTCAGAGACAGGGCTGAGCATTTGCGGGACTCGCGCTTCGACCTGATGTTGATGAGGTGGGAAACTGTCGCCTAGCTGTCTACCGTAGTCGTTACTCTTCAAGGTCACCGTATCTTTAACAACCTGCGGCTGTATAGCCGCTTTACTACTACCTTTCACGCTGTTGCGTAAATTGTTCTCAACTTGCAACCATTTTTGTATTTGCCTACGATGTATTCCATATTTTCTGGCTGTAGCTCGTTGATTTCCTTTACAATCGACATCATTCCTGTATGAATCCAACACTTGCAATTTAAAATGTGGCGGAAAGATTCTCCTCGAACCGATACCAGTCTTTCCTTCGACTTTACACGGCTTCTTTAACACTGTACTAACTCCGTGAGCCATCGTCATACAGTCTACACAACTTATAAGACACTCTAAACAAACTGAAACAACTAAAAAAACTGTTAAAACACTGGCGAGAGCGTGCTACACGACAACCATTTTTCGTCACAATTCACAGAATGTCCCCGCTAGTAGCTGACTAAACTGTATTCTCACGTATAACGTTCGTATCGCACAAGTCTAGTACAAATTTATTGCTTCATCCTTTTCTAATTGCATTAGGGAAAGAGAGTTCATGTTACCTACCGTACGTATTTACTCGACTGTCCACATGGGAGGCGCCACATCCGTTTATGAAACAAGTTTATCGACAATGTTGCCACGACAACTTAACTAATGGATTTTTTGTATTTTCATTATATAAATTCGTAAGATATTATTTAAATTTACAAAACATATTATAGAAAGTAAATATATGTTGTTTCTATATGAGAATGGACCGATTTAGTGTGTGTTTTTAGTAATATAAATAAGTGAATGTATGAAACCGGCAACACAGCTCGCGGTCACGCCAGACAAGCTGTCGCCAAGCCAGTAAACCCAGACAAGATGACGCTCCCAATCGCTTGGCCTTTTCATTCACTGTATCAAACAGATGGATGGCAATGTGGATGTTTTTTCTTGTTGATTCGAGATGTAGAGAATGCCTGTTGGAAAATCTTTCGTATACACTAGCGAATATTATGAAACGTAATAGCGCACGACGTTTATAAAGATAGATATCGTACGTGCTTTTTATTTTTTTTAATGATGTGTTTTTCGAATATCTTGTCGTTCAGATGACGAAAAATAGATTTTATGTAACTAACTTGGCCGTTTGCTAAATTTAAAAGCCGCCTGAAATGTTATGCTGTATGCGGTCGCTTTAACGATTTAACGTTTTACTTTATTTAAACTTATATTTTAAAACATTTCTACCTGTACTGCTTTATAATTTTTTTTTCGAGAAAGAATGAAGTTTATATAAATAATCAAGGGATTGATTATATAATGAAAACATATATAATGAAAGTCAATAAATTTTCCTGACGGGATTTCCCGTTCTTCGCTTATTATAATATAATACATGGAAAGTTATCACCATATTTTAAATTTTATAATGAAATTCTATGCAAGTCTGAGTAAAGCATACTAATAGGATTTTTTTACTGGAAAAACTTATAGGGCTTCCCTACTATTCAGACTAAATTTTCATTGAATCCAGAATACACAGAATTTTAGGAAAAAGATAAAATAGATAAAAGGCAACTAGATCACTAAATAAGTTTCATATATATTTCGATTAAGGACGAATAGTGTTATAATTATTATTGTAAATCACACACAGTATCTCGTTTTATACGCTATAGTATTAAAATTTTCATGCATTTTTTGCCAATCTTCGCAATTTTTTTTTAATATGTATAGTCATACACTGTTGAAAACATACTTGATGAATATTATGTTCTGGGTCGATATTCATTGGTCGCCGTTTTGGTTTGTCAATTAGTTATTGACATCAATGTGACGTGATTTTTTAGGGCAACTAAAACGAAGACCGGACAACAATATACCGTACGTACGCCAGAAAATATAGATGCAGGGAGAGTGTTCTGGCATCTCTTCGCGATACCACGCACAAAATTGGGAACCTTTCAAGCAAGTTTGTTAAAATTACTCAAAAAAAAATTTGCATGAAGCAAACCATATGCTTGCTTTTTGCAAATTTTTTTTGAGCGATACCACGCACAAAATTGGGAACCTTTCAAGAAAGTTTGTTAAAATTACTCAAAAAAAATTTGCAAAAAGCAAGCATATGGCTTGCTTCATGCAAATTTTTTTTGAGTAATTTTAACAAACTTTCTTGAAAGGTTCCCAATTTTGTGCGTGGTATCGCGAAGAGATGCCAGAACACTCTCCCTGCATCTATATTTTCTGGTGTACGTACGTTATATCGTACTTTGTTTAATGCATTTAAATTTTACTGTAACTCTAACTTACAAAATAAACTTAGATTCAAAAAATTTCTATTGGAAGTAGCTAGGGAATGGATAACTGTAGATTCAAATGAATGCAGCTTGTACCTGGCACTTCTTTGCGTACTTCTAAAAAGGCTCCGTACAATGATCCACCTTTCAAGCTGTCAGGACAACTAGAAGACCACGTTTTAGGAAAAATAGTCACCGATGTAAAAATTAATCCAACTAGAACGTGCAGAGTATGCTCTTCAAGAGGAAAGCGGAGCGAAACAAGATATATTTGCAAAACCTGCTGTGTACCATTACACGTAGGTGATTGCTATACGGCATATCATACTAAAAAAAAATATTAAAAGTTATCCAAAAGATTTGTACAAAATTTCATTTCAATTCATTATGTATAAATGAAGTTTATTGAAGGTTATTTATATTGTTTCAGGTCCACATTGAGATACCTTCAGCGTAAAATTGCCGGTCAACAATGTGTTAATTGAAGAATTAGAAATTAAAAAATATTCTGATGAACTGGTGCTTCATTCGTTTTCTCTATATTTAGCTAGACGTAAAAAGATTATTGTCCAATTCCGAAGTAATTGCTGCTGTAAATAACTATTTCGAGGACTTGAATTCATTAACCTATAATGAAGGCATAGTTAATTTAGAATATCGGTGGAATAAATATTGATTTCTCAAAAAAAAACTTGTTTTCATTGTTAGATCACGTAGTTATCAAACTATCCTCGTATATGGATGTTTTATAGAGAAAGTAATTTAATCTCGAAATTTTCGTGTTTAAAATAATTCAAATATTAAGATAATGTCATCGACGAAACTTGAATATATCAAATAAGGGATTAGAATGAATGCACTTTGTGAGTGTCAGGTCTTCCAACTTCCTTGTACGGCACAAGTCATCTATGTTTACCGATACCTGGCAAGCATTCAACTAAATTAACAATGCTTATACTTGTTTCCAACAAAGATCTATACACATGTTTGTCTGCGAATGCTATGTAGATAGAACGTTTAAAATACAATAAAATAAATTATTAAAATGTGTTTAGGAAGTATCTGGCTACAACTGTAGTTTTATAACATTATAAGAAAATCGTAAACTAAACATTACTTAATTAGAATAGC
Source organism: Dermolepida albohirtum (assembly GCA_031893035.1). Classification (NCBI taxonomy): domain Eukaryota; kingdom Metazoa; phylum Arthropoda; class Insecta; order Coleoptera; family Scarabaeidae; genus Dermolepida; species Dermolepida albohirtum. The sequence continues at coordinate 84,098 of JAVIWB010002369.1, forward strand.
AAATTTATTTAAAAATATTAATTTATGTGTCTACTTTAAAGCAATGCTAAAAAATAGGACGATTTTGCGAGAAGTGAGTCTGGACTTTTCCAGCAACGATGCTAATACCATATTTCGGAAAAATTGAGTATTTAACATTATAAACTTATTCCATCTTTTTATGGTGACAATTGAAATTTGGTTAATTTTTAACATTTAATTTGAAGTGGGAGTAAAGTATCTAAATAGAAAATCTTAAAATGCACAAACCCAAATCGTAGCGCAATCCAATATTTATTTTTTTGAAGGGCTAAACATATTTGAAATGTTGGATGATGTTCAACAAAGATTAGGTGACAATCCTCCTTCGAAAGCGATGATATATGTATCTAAAATAATGTGGAACCAGCACCATTAAAACAGCAACAATTTTAATGATCAAAAAAATTAATGATATTGTTTGGAAGGACCAAAGAAACATCGTGGGCCTATCGACTGAGCACATTTATACGTCACGTTTTAAATGTAGAATTGGTCGTATCCAAACAGTTAGCAAGGTAGGTGCCATGTTAATTACATTCCATTCTAAGCTTTCTCAATACTTTTTGTTTCAATTTGGAATGCAATTCAATTGAGTTGCTATCTACGTTTTAAAATGGTCAAATCATTAATTTTAAAATTTCTTCAATCGTTTTCACCAAAATTATTTCACTCTTCTAGCGACGTACTCGTTATCTTACGGAAAAATAAATCCTTCGCCAATTAAATGGATACCTGTGTCCAAAACACCTCTTGTTGGCTCTAAATTTCTTCGATTGACTTGCAATTTTATTAATTAATTGTTCATTTCGACGGTGTCTCAAATGGCTTCAAAGTATAATATTATTTCCATCGTAATTCTGGCTTTGTGGCATCACTGTTCTAATCCAACATTCTTTCTGTATATCGTCGATAAATAAATGTGCGATATTGCCGTCCAATTACTGAAATTTTGACTCGTTTGACTACAAAATTCATTTTTAAGCATCTGCAATTATTTTTTTGGTATTGGGTAATTCAATTTCTTCTCTTGTCTTTACAGCACGGTAAAAATTTTTTACGGTTACAAGACCTTTAAAGGCCGCTTCAAAATAAACAAGACCGAGATTTTTACGATATGAATGGAGACATCATCAAATATATCAATAACAAGCTACGTCAACTATTAGTAAGTGTAATGAATTCCTGTATTGAGGATGGGTACTTTCCCAAACATTTAAAAGTGTCGAGAATGATACCTGTGTACAAGAAGCGTACCATTAATGACCGTAAAAACTATAGACCTATAAATGTGTTACCAATAATTTCAAAAATGTCTGAACACGAGATTGCTGTAAGACTAATAGAACACCTGGAAAATAAAAATCTGCTCACGGAACAATAATAACATGGGAATTGAAAAAATAAATCAACAATAACTGGGATAGTGGAGGTTTTGAATTTCATTAACGAAGTGTTAAATGATCGAAAAAAGTTGAAAATGAACCTCTTAGACCTCAGTAAAGCCTTTGACTCAGTAGACCACCAAATTATACTACAGAAGCTAGAGTATTATGGAAAGAAAGATCCCTCATTGTAATTAATAAGATCTAATCTTTCAGGCAGAACGCAGAATAGTAGAATGGAAAGAAACGAGATTCACAATAATAAATCATTGAAGTTGGGGTACCACAGGGTGCGATCTTGGGTTCACTGCTGCTTATAATTTTCATAAATTATATATTCAGCTCTTTGAATAAAGCACAAATGTGCTTCTACGCAGATGACACTACCATCCTAATAAAAGATGAATGTGAGGAAAGATTTATTGTAGAATCAACTATAGTTATAGCAAAAGCCAATTACTGGTTTACTGCTAATAAATTTAAACTGAATAACAACAAAACACATCATCTGACTTTAACAACAAAACCTCAGGTAGAGGTGATGGCGAAATTTCTTAGTATGCACCTGGATGAAGGATTAAAGTGGACTTACCACGTGGATCAACTGACAAAGAAACCAGCAATAGGAATTTACTGGATCGAAAGAATAAAAATGTTAGCAACATACCAGACAGTTATATTTACTTTCCGTTTCTTCATTCATTGTCACCTCTTCTATAGCATCTTCTCCAGGTGAACAATTCGAACTATATCTGACCTCCGATATCGTAGTTCATGCAAAGGATATTTCAAGCAGTATAAGACACTTACCTTAATGTCCATATGTATATGCACATCCCTAAAGTACATACACGACCACTGGCGACGATACAGAAAAAATGGTGAAGAACACACCTACTACACGTGACATATAAATGATCTGTCTATTCCAAAACCCCGTATTGTAGCAACACAAACCAATATCTACTAATGGGGCATAAAACTTGATAATCACTTGTTTTCAGCATTTCTAGCAGACGGACACGAGAAGATTCGCAAGAGACGCGAAAAAGCATTCATTGAGAAAGAATTCTACACATTAAAGGAATATTGCAGTGATCATCTGTAGGATGAATTATCGTATTAAATGACTATACCTATATGTTCTGTAATATATTGTATATATGAATATTTTAATACTGACTGACAAAGAAATATATTTCTGTTTATTTGATTTTAATATATTAATCGACACTTTTTATGGAAATATTGGTCTACTAGAACATTTGCGAAAGAAGTACTTTTTAAGGTACCTGTTTGTCTCTTCCATTTACCAAGACATAAATGTTTGCACTTGTTTTTAAGTGGAGTTCGTCTTGCTTCTCTATATTTTAAAGAATAAAATGATTGATATATTCGTGGAAGTATTATGTAATTTATATTTTATCGTTTAAGATTTATGCTATATCATTAAATGTAATGCGATAGCGATTATCCCTATTACAAATATTTAATATTATATATTGATTTAATTGGTAAAGGATTTGTTTTCCAGCAAGATAACGATTCTAAATATGCTAAGTTCGACAATAAATGTTTGTAATAAAAATGTAAAGAACAAATTTAAGGTTAACGATTTATGTACGTACCACAAAACCCAAACCGCAATCCAATTGAATTGCTAGAATCATTTACATAGTCCGTCCATAAAATCACGTCATTTAGATTAGACTTCTTGAAATTATTCGGCCGCGGTCTCTTTAGCTCTATTTTTATTCTCATGTTTCGTTGAAGTATTTTTTATATCCTGATTTATTTAAACAGAGTAATTTCGAGATCTTCAGGATGTTCATCTAGAAACTGCGGTCTTGTCAAACCCACATCATTTAGTATTACAAATAGACTCCCGCGTTTAAAATTATTGGTGTCTTGCAATAGTTAATTTATTGAACTTTTCCAAAACCATCTTCGTATCAAAAGTAACTGATTGTTATATTGAATATACATCATTTTTTGGACTTCTTCGCAATACAGATAGCTTTTTAATGATAGGTTGGAGTAAGAATGCAGAGCACGTCACGGATGGATAAAACATCTGATGCCTCCATTCTTAAAGAACTAAAAAGCTCAGACTAAATACAATAAATGAGTGGCGAATATTTACATACTTTGGACACAATACAAAAAGGAACGGTTCGGTTTTCAAAAATCAAAAAGCTCATTGGTACCAGGAGAAGAGGAAGATTCGGAAACCTTCTCTAATACAATGTACGAAAGTGGCGGAAGTCAAAGACAATTGGAGGACATCGTCGTCGGAGTCGATTTGTTGATTATTAAAGTCGCGATACTCGTTACAGGATCGAGGAGGAGGAATTTTTCGACCTTCTAGACTTTCTGCAAAAAAAGTACAGCGTCTTAAAACTTATAAAAACAATCTAACACGATCACTTTAGTGAGATATTTCATAGCGTGATCGACAACATGAAAGGTTAGTTTCTACAGAAGCTTCTTTTGTAGAAACTAAGCTTTCTCCGCAAGTATCCAAATATATTTTTGGATCAGGATTTTTCATAACTAAATACGATCTTTGAATAGTCATTGCTGATATTTTGCTGCACTTTCTCTACGCATGTTTGTACATATGTTTATCAGATAGTAACAATAAGCAATTCTCGCTTCAATTAATCGATGTATGGGTATTATTATATTCATTATTATATTAATTTTTGCCAACTCAGATGCTTGTTTTAGGGTTACTTGCGATTGTCGTATAAGTAAATAATGAATTGTATATCTCCCCTTGTTATTCTTAAATGCAATCTGTCCAACCATTATTCGTATAAACTCGCTGTTATACTCATGTCTTACATCACCTAAATGTAGACAGTAAAACACTGCTTCGTATCATTTTCATCTTTGTCTTACTTATCTCTACTCCAAACAAAGGAATATTGAACTAAAACCTATTCTATTCATTAAAAGTTAAGATCTTTCTACCTGCAATGAGTTATGACACTTTCATTTATAGAATTTTGTTCATACCCAGAAAAGAAATCGCCTGCTTTTTAATGTCTGTATAGACTGTTCATTTAAGTCTCATTTGATTAGTGTAGATATAACTACGATTCTTTTTCCGTGACAGATGCATAAAAATTCAGAAATACCAAAACCAGTGAGCATTCGTACATACATACACACACACACACACACACACACACACACACACACACACACACACACACATATATATATATATATATATATATATATATATATATAGTATGTATGTTGGCTTCGTAGTTATAGTTGTTTTAAAAGCGTACAAACAGGTCATCTTTACTCGTTATATGGTGCCAACTTGTCTACTGGTTCATACCAGTTGGTCGGCGCTTCCCTCTCGAGAAATTCAATGTTTCATAGCAATCTTGTGACTTGGCAATTTACAGGTGTCGATATTATCAGGAAACTAATTGTCAGTAGTGGAACTGCGTTATCATACAGGGTTGAACTTCATGCGTTGTTACCTAACCGGACAATATTTATTTACCTGGACCGTTTCTAAATAACCAAATTTAGCCATTACACTTAAAACTACATCTTCTTTGATTCGGTTTAGCTGGCAGTAATCTATGCGTTTTGAAGAACATGATAATATACTAATATAAAATAAAATATTAATTCATAGAGATCGTAAGAATAATTTTGTTGAAATAAGTAGGTATAAAACTTTGAACATGAAATAATATATAAAAAATCTTATAAAAGTTAATTGATTAATGGAATAATGATACTTTTTGTTAGAAGACGGACGTCATAAGTCAATTATTGAATATCAGACTCAATTCATCAACCTTTACCGACATAATATTAATAACATTGATATTAGTTCGAGTGCTGTCATGGTCGTCTTGTAATATTTGACATTTTATTAATCGGTTCAAGGTTGTTACTGATGAGGATAAAGTTTATTATTAAGTTTGTATTACTGGAAAACTTTTGGTCACATTAGGGTTTGAAGATTACATTTATAACGTTCTTTATTCTCAACTTAATTTTTAGAATTCAGCAACCATTGGAGCTGCCTGTAGTTTATGTATGTATATATATATAATAACAATTGTATATTAAATAAAGAAAATATCTAATTACTTGTTCTAATACCTTACAAGTATCCCTTATTAACAACAGGGAGATTTACGGGTAATATGAAAGAATACTTTTACCTGCCTTTTATTACTTTCTGTCTATCGTTGCTAGTGTTAAGTAATGTTTTTAACAGTTCCAGATATTCGTTAAAGATTATACGAGGGAGCGTTTTTATATTCGCGGAATGGGGGACAAGGGGTGGAAATAAAAATACCAAATTATTTTTCTTTTTCAATATACTCACCTGCAAGACGGATACATTTTTCACATCTTTCAATTAATTTATTTATACCCTCATAAAACAATGATTTCTCTTTATCTGCAAAATACGCCGAAACTGCCTCCTTGACTTCATCATCGGCAGTAAATTTTTTACCCTGCAGCTCTTTTTTCATTTTCGGAAACAGGTAATAATCACTCGGGGCCAGGTCTGGGCTGTAGGGTGGGTGATTCACAATTTCGAAGCCCACCTTATGCAGGGCAGCTAACGCAACGCGGCTCTTGTGGACGGGCGCGTTGTCGTGCAAAAGCAGAACACCTTTTGTCAATTTTCCCCGTTTTTTCTCTTTAATGGCTTCTTTTAGTCGCTCTAATATTGAAGCGTAATATTCTCCGGTTATAGAAACACCTTTATCTTTATAATCAATCAACAATATTCCTTCCGAGTCCCAAAATACCGTTGCCATGAGTTTCCCAGCTGATTGTGACACTTTAAATTTCTTGGGAGGTGCTGTGCCCTTTTTATGCCACTGCATGGAGTCTTGTTTGGACTCAGGTTCATAATGATGAACCCAAGTTTCGTCTCCAGTAACAATTCCACTCAATACACCATCCTTGTCTTCATTACAGAGGTCCAAAAATGCACGCGAACACTCTACGCGCTGTTGTTTTTGCGGCGGCGTGAGCATTTTCGGCACCCATCTTGCGCTGACCTTAGACATGCCGAGATGATCGTGTAGGATTTTAAAAATTGTAGCATCGGATACTCCAACCATTTCTGCGAGTTGTTTCTTCTTTAGTCGAGCATCTTCGAGTACAATTTGTTCAACTTTTTGGATAAGTGCTGGCGTGGTCACCTCAATGCTCCTGGCCGGCCTCGGGTCGTCTTCAAGGGATTCCCTTCCTTGTTTAAATAAACTATGTCACTTGTACACCATGGTTTTTCCTGGACAAGAGTCGCCGTAAACCAATGACATCTCATTCATTATGGTCGCGACTGATTTTCCTTGCCTGGTAAGGAACTTTATAACGGCACGATATTCGATTTTTTCCATATTTCACTTTTCACTCCTGATTATGTTACTTGGTTGACGACAGCTCAAAGACTAACTGTCTAATAACAATGAAACTTCGTATTTATACTAATCATGAGTCGCTGCACAGGCCGCGCCCCCAATGCGCCTACTCACCCCTCTACAACCCGCTCATTCCGCGAATATAAAAACGCTCCCTCGTATGTCTATGACATTTTAAGAATTAGAAAAAATGTTGTGCACATAGTGTAAATTTTTAACAATGGGGAAAAATAAAGCTATTTCAAATGAAAAAAAGATCGCAGTAGAGACTTTATTGAAAACTGGAAACTTTTCTTATCGGAAAATAGCAAGGAGAGAATGTGTTTTCTGTCATACCGTGGACAGAGTAACGAGGATTTTCAGTCGCTATTTGGGCTGTTTCCATCGTTTATGGAACTTAAGTATTCCAATTACTCTGGTGCTGTCTTTAAAGTAACCCTGTTAAGGACTATCGTTTCTTGCCAAACTCATCGCTATAACTAGTAATTCGTTTGGTTTGCATGCATCTAGATACAAGAATTTGTAGAATTTTATTTGAATATCGGGTCTATTGGATAAGAGGCCCTTCAAATATTGGCATACAAACAGTAGTGTAACTGCCAACACGTCGGAATGCTTAGATTCCACAAACGATGGAAACAGTCCAAACAATAACTCGACTTATAATCCATCGCCAAGAATTACACGCCACGAATAGCGAAATCAGTTCAAGAAGACTTACCACGTCTACTGAACGTTTGTAAAATCGACAGCGACTTCTTAAAGAAGTACTATGCAGTCTACAGAAAGACATAATAAACACATCGGAATGAACATTAATGTCGCGGTTCTACGAAGAAAAAATTTATAGTCGACACTCAGCAAAAAAAGCAGACCTGGCAGAAAAAATTAAGAAAGCGGGATTCTGGTACCAGAATTGTCGTAGGCGCAGTTTAAGCCCAGAAGCCAAATTGAAGAAAGTATGAACAACGACCGCGTATAGAATCTGGATTGATTCTTTATATTTTAGAGATCTTGCTTCCTCATTTATGCATGCTGGCTACGTAATTCGAAATTGCCTAGTCTAAATCTAACCGTCCTTTTGTTTGAAACCTCCTTCCTTTAAAGCCCATCGTACCCAAAGGTATAAGAAGAAGTGCATGTGGCTATATAAAGATTATACAGAAGTACATACAGTATACGCTTGACAATAGCTACATACGAACGAGCATTATCATAGTTTCCACATTGCGAATCAACTCAAGTCTCCTAAACCTATTTGAAAACCTCTGGAGTAATCTAAAACGGATTGTTTATTTGTCTCGAAGTCCAACATTAGATATATTGAAACAAAATGTGGAGAATGCCTGGCGAAATAATTCAGATTTGCAAAAAGTGGCGCCATCATGTTTTCGAAATATGTCGAAAGGAATTGCTGGCGCAGATTAATTAAATATTAATTAAAACTCTTGTATATTATATATACCGTGTAAATTGTTCACCCGAGAAGTTGTTATTTTGTTTAATTCATCATAAAAAGTGAAATTTATGTGATGGCTCTAATTCGATTGCACGGTACTGTATATCCCGAGGTAGGCATACCTTTAGATCTTATTTTAAAGTAGAAGCCCATGGGTCTTTGTTTATGGATGGAGAATTCGATGATCTGGCTACTAATGATGGAATGATGAAGAATTAATAGAATTTCTTTCAATACCATCTCAAGTCATCCTAATACAACAGATTCTAAATCATTTACACTTTTTCGGAACTTTACTTGTCTTCTATATTTTTAATTTTATCACTTTAAAAAGTAATTCAGAATATCAGATTGTTTCTATTATCACGATATGTATTATTTAAAACAAAAATTACTTTTTTCTTCAAAATTGGCATTTTTATTAAGAAACCCGTGGATTTTTATTTTGGAGCAACATTGAAACACCAAAATCAAACAAGCTCATGCCGATTATTACAGTAATATCAGGGCTATCTCATGATTTTAATTTATGATCTTTCTAATAATGATATATCTGACGTTTCGAATTTATTGTTTATGATTACTTATAAATTATTAAACAAAAATATACTAGCTATTCGTTTTATTATTGTCCTCGGTTACGAAGACAAATTTCAGAGAAATATTAGATTCTTAATCTGCCTTGTAGATGACTTCCGCGGTGTTTATCCACTTCTCAACATTTCAAGGCAGTCAAATTATGTGAAATCACATTTCATCCTTATTTCTCCCATTTGGGACTTACTAACAACATTTATAACAATCTACCGAATAATACGAGAATATTTTCCTAATCATTGATTTAAACATAAAATGAAATAATTCATTCTGAATAAACGACCTTATGCTTTAAGTGAATCCTTGAAGGATCATCTATTTAAATCTAATCTAATAACTACATACATGCATTAGAATTTGCGGTATTATTAGCATTATTATTTTCATTGCAATTACATTTATTAGAATTATTGTTGCTCAAACGTATTGATTTTAATTATTTGTGTAAATGACGCTTATTATAAAGTGTGTTTCAAATTGCGCGATTCTTTTTAAGAACAAATAAAATATAGATGCGTACTGAATTTGTCTGGGTATGTGGGCACTTAAAAAGTGTGATGTATGACATTTATAAAAATGGCTTCGTACACGGTACAACAACGTGTCCAAATTGTTGAATTACTTTATGAAAATCAGCGTTCTGTGAAAAGAGTTTTTAGAAAATTACGTGAATTTTATCGTTTACATAATCGTCCATCTGAAAGCGCTATTGGTCGTATTATTAAAAAATTTCAAGAGACCAGTTCCGTGGAAGATCAAAAAAGTGAAAAATACAGTCGTGTTGAAATGTCCATTAGACGGCATTCACAACAACTTGGACTTAGTGGATCATCAACATGGCGTATTTTACACAATGATTTAGCTCTGGAGGCATATAAGGTTCAAATAATACAGGAACTGAAGCCATTAGATCATTTAAAAGGTCGTTCATTGTCAATTTCATCAATGAACAACCAGCTGATTTTTCTCAAAACATAATGTTTTCCGATGAGGCACATTTTTAACTTGGTGGCTATGTTAATAAACAAAATTACCGTATCTGGGGTGAGGAAAATCCACAAATTATTCATAAGAAACCTAGGTAGCCTAAATACGAGGGAGCGTTTTTATATTCGCGGAATGAGCGGGTTGTAGAGGGGCGAGTAGGCGCATTGGGAGCGTGGCCTGTGCAGCGACTCATGGTTAGTATAAATACGAAGTTTCATTGTTATTAGACAGTTAGTCTTTGAGCTATCGTCAACCAAGTAACATAATCAGGAGTGAAAAGTGAAATATGGAAAAAATCGAATATCGTGCCGTTATAAAGTTCCTTACCAGGCAAGGAAAATCAGTCGCGACCATAATGAATGAGATGTCATTGGTTTACGGCGACTCTTGTCTAGGAAAAACCATGGTGTACAAGTGGCATAGTTTATTTAAACAAGGAAGGGAATCCCTTGCAGACAACCCGAGGCCAGGCAGGAGCATTGAGGTGACCACGCCAGCACTTATCCAAAAAGTTGAACAAATTGTATTCGAAGATGCTCGACTAAAGAAGAAACAACTCGCAGAAATGGTTGGAGTATCCGATACAACAATTTTTAAAATCCTACACGATCATCTCGGCATGTCTAAGGTCAGCGCAAGATGGGTGCCGAGAATGCTCACGCCGCCGCAAAAACAACAGCGCGTAGAGTGTTCGCGTGCATTTTTGGACCTCTGTAATGAAGACAAAGATGGTGTATTGAGTGGAATTGTTACTGGAGACGAAGCTTGGGTTCATCATTATGAACCTGAGTCCAAACAAGACTCCATGCAGTGGAATAAAAAGGGCACAGCACCTCCCAAGAAATTTGAAGTGTCACAATCAGCTGGGAAACTCATGGCAACGGTATTTTGGGACTCGGAAGGAATATTGTTGATTGATTATAAAGATAAAGGTGTTTCTATAACCGGAGAATACTACGCTTCAATATTAGAGCGACCAAAAGAAGCCATTAAAGAGAAAAGACGGGGAAAATTGACAAAAGGTGTTTTGCTTTTGTACGACAACGCGCCCGTCCACAAGAGCCGCGTTGCGTTAGCTGCCCTGCATAAGGTGGGCTTCGAAATTGTGAATCACCCACCCTACAGCCCAGACCTGGCCTCGAGTGATTATTACCTGTTTCCGAAAATGAAAAAAGAGCTGCGGGGTAAAAAATTTACTGCCGATGATGAAGTCAAGGAGGCAGTTTCGGCCTATTTTGCAGATAAAGAAAAATAATTTTTTTATGAGGGTATAAATAAATTAATTGAAAGATGTGAAAAATGTATCCGTCTTGCAGGTGAATATATTGAAAAAGAAAAATAATTTGGTTTTTTTATTTCCACCCCTTGTCCCCCATTCCGCGAATATAAAAACGCTCCCTCGTAAGTTACTGTTTGGTGTGCATTATGGTCAGGTGGTGTAATTGGACCTTACTTATTTGAAAATGCTGCTGGTGAAGCTGTAACTGTCAGTGGTGATCGACATCGTCGGATAATAACCGAATTTTCGTGGCCTGAATTAATGAATATTGATCTAGAGGATATGTGGTTTCAACGGGATGGCGCTACCCTAACTTTGCACACGAATCAATTAATTTATTGAGAGAAAAATTTTCTGGACGTGCAATCTCAAGAAACGGTGCCACCAAGATCGTGTGATTTGACACCGTCAGACTATTTTCTCTGGGGTTACGTCAAAAGTCAGGTTTATAAAAACAATCCACAATCGATTCCTGTTTTGAAAGATGAAATTATTCGTGTCATTGGTGAGATAGAGCCCCAATTATGTCAAAATGTCATTGAAAATTTTAACAAAAACGTAGACGTCTGTGGAACTGCAAGAGGAGGCCATTTGGGCCAATTACCAATAAAAAGTTTTGAAAGTGAATGCAAATTATGTGTTCTATTTATTCTTTAAGAAAATCGCGAAATTTGAAACAGCTTTTACATACTACAATGTCACTTTTGTTATATATATATATATTGGTCCCGTTTAAACTCTAGTGACATAAAAAGTAAATTAAAATAAAAAAATATATATTTCATCAAAACAATCACAGATAATAAATAATTTACACAATGCAAAATTTGATTTCTATAAAAAAACGTAGCAAAAGAGCACATGAAAAATCGAGAATCGAATTTTTTCAAGTACACACTACATAGCTGCGTTCTCATGGCAATCATTTCATCAGTATCTGGCACTCGTTCATGTCATTTCATGCGAAAAGGTCAGCTATATATGCCAATAAATGTGCCGCCCTGAACAGTACTTGAAAGCAATACCCTTGTATTGTGCTTTATTCGTCAAGGTAATTAGATCAGCTCGCTTCAAATCTCTTCAATGACGTCACTAAAAATTCGTCTAAATATAGGCAAATTTTGTAAAAAAGTATTGCGTCATCTATGACGTCCCTGTTACTAACTCTAAATACATAATTTTAATATCATTGATACTTTTGTAACTATGGTTCAGGTAAACTTGTATACAAATTTAACAATTTCCCTGTTTTGCCCTAAATTTCAATAGATTAAAATATAATATGTGTAGTTCGCATTCTTAAAATTAAAAATTAATTAGTTTTTCTTGGTGTTTTGTATCCCAGTTTAAATTAACTTTGTACTTAAGATTATACGACATTACTACAAGCTTTGTTGGGAAGTACTGTTGTATTTTTGTTTTCTAGAATGCACAAATAATGCGCAAATGTTCCAAAGAAATTCTTGGAATGTATTCTCAAATTTCATAGAGTAACCATTAGTACGTGTTGTTTTGCAAACAAGGAGGATGTCTCTTCAATAAAATTTATTTGAGACGCTATTTATTCTGAGAATTTGAAAAGCGAAAACTGTTTGCGCTAGAAACTTTCCGTAGTGCTTTTGAAGTTTGCTTTCAAAATTTTGCGGAAATTATATTTCAAAATATCCACCTTTATGATCTATGCGCTTCTACATTTGATGGAACCAGTTCTCAAAACATCGGGACTATTATACTTTAGTCACCTCAGATGCGAAGTTTCCGCAGTCTTCCACAATCGCTTTCGGTGTATTAAATTTCAATCAACGCATTTTATCTTTCATGTATGCGAATTTTTTAAGCATTTGCACCAATACATACGCGCTTTTTTTTGAGCTTCCGTTGTGTGGTATCCATCGAGCGCAAAGCTTTCTGACGGCAAGATCATGCAGGATAGTTCTAATTTGAGTCATACCTATGCCCGATGATGCCTGAATATCTCTGTATGTCCAATGGTTGTCTGTCTTCATCATGTTGTACGCAGCGTGGATGTTCGCTGGAGTGACTGCAGTGGCAGGCCGTCCAACGCGATGCTCGTCTTTGAGTGAAACAGGTTCAAGCTGGAACTCGTTGCACCATCGTCCAACAGTTGCCAAGGATGGCGCTTCATCGTCAAACAATGGCTTGATTTTTTTTTCGAACACTCTTGTCGAGTGAGACCGTCGTTAAAATCGTAGAAAATCGCGGCTCCGAAAATTTTCATGTGTTAATTCCATTTTTCACAAAACTCATTTTATTTAAAAAAGCACCAAAAGAGAAAACAGCATATGCGAGCAATCTGTAAATGCTATTTGGACTAAAAAATTTCAGGGAATACGTCAAAAAATTTTCCGAAAGCGTCACCTTACAGAAAGTAGCTGAACCACAAAACTTTCAAAGCAAGCTATATATACACAGAGGATTGGTGAAGTTAAATATGTTTTGATGATAAAACTTGTTTCAGTCAACCTTTGGAAACTGATAATAAGGTCTTAGCACGAGGAGCGTGAGAAGATTTTACTTAATATCACTGATACCTAGAAATTTTTAAAAACTAAAAATATTTGTGTTATGTTATGTTTCGGATCATTGTTTTGAATAAATATAAAAATAAATAAATTGTCTCCCATTTATATTCGAAATTATTTTTTGACTTCTAATATTTGTAAATAATTTGTTTTCACACTGTTTCTTCAATTTTTCGTAGATCTTCAGTGCCCGCAAAGAAAAATCAAATCACCCGAATAACAGCACTTCTTCCGTATTTTATAGGGAGCAGAACACAATATGGGAGTATATTTTTTTTCACTTTTCTACTTTCGAGTTCCATCCGTTCATTATCTGCACGAAAAGTGATTTGCGCATGTGGCCTTCTATATTTCCAGTTTTGTTATACCAACGGATAATATTAATTATCGTAGATTTTTAATTTCAATTTTTTTAACGCAGCCTTCCTGATGAAATGCCACCATTACTGCACCTTTTTCACTACTTGTAAACTTTACTCGAAATAACATTCGCACAAAAACATTTAACGAAAAACTACCCGACTTTTGCAAAACGAAGGGTGCATATTGAAAACCCAGATAGAAGAGATGGGTAAAGATGAACGTCTTAAACATGTAATTTATGATAACCACTCTTATCTCATGTTTAATGCTTAAAAAAAAAATTACGAAATTCCCGACAATGGTGTTATAAAACAAAATAAATATTTTGAAAGCACTTAATATTAATATTATTTTAAAAAAGCCTGTTTAATTGTGTTGTAATTAGAATGTCTAATATTTACTAGGACGTCTTTATCGCAAACTTTCGTTAATGTTTGAAATTCCGTGAACGGTAGTGTATATACACTACCAGTCATATTTATTTGCCCACCCTTAGTTTTAGTCAAAATTATTAAACTATCAAATGTGTACTGAAAATTTATTTATTGTGCCAATACAATAGTGTAAAATAAACATAAAATACTTACATTTTTCTTATCTTCTGTAATTTGTGCCCAGGCTTCTTGAAGTTGTTCCCACAGTACAGTGGTGGATGATAGAGCACGTTCTCGAACCTTCCGGTCCAATTCTTCCCAAAGAAGCTCTATTGGGTTCAGATCAGGACTTTGAGCTGGCCATACCATTATAGAGATTTGCCCTTGCTCTTCTACTTGACGCAAGTAATCGCCTCACAATCTAGAAGCGTGTTTCGGATCGTTGTCCTGTTGAAATACAAAGTTTTCGCCAAGAACCCTTAGTCCTGAAGGAACAGAGTTATTTTCTAAAATTTCCTTGTAGCCTTCGTTTCTTAGGTTGCCCTCAATTTTGACGAGATCGCCTACAGATCTTCCACCAAAACACCCCCGAATCATTACTGAACCTCCTCCATGTTTTACGGTAGGCGCAATACATTCTGGCAGTACTCCTTCTCCTGCGGATCTTCTTACGAATATTCGCCTTTTACTACCGACAAGTTCAAACTTCGATTCGTCTGTTCACAACACATTATTCCACTGATCAAACGTCCAATTCTTATGTTCTTTAGCCCAATTTAGTCGTTTTATCTTGTTTTGCTTTCGTAGTAGTGGTTTTCGAAGAGCAATTCTTCCGTATAAATCCGCTTGCCTTAACCTTCTCTGTACCGTGGACACACTAATTGGTTTAGCACGCGCTCTATTCATTTCAGCAGCAATTTCTGGTGCTGTTTTTCGTCTATCGCGTCTACTTATCCGTATTAGATGCCGGTCATCTGCAAGTGTCGTCACTTTGCGTCGTCCGAATCTTCTTTTGTTGGAAAATGTACCACTTTCTTCAAATTTTTAACGTTATAATCAACGGTTCTGCGATTTAATCGTAATTCTTTTGCAATTTCGCGATTACTTTTACCCGTACGATGATAAGCAATTATCATAGCACGCACTTCAACAGATAATTCCTTCGTCTTCGGCATCGCATTAAAATATTCATAATAACTCTCTATTTCACTGTTTTCGCAACAAAAAATGAACGATGACTGACATAAAATTTATTTTCCTTTTTGAATAACACATCCTAATATTGTAATTAGTTAGTACAATAACACAATATTGGTAATACCTTTCGGAAATGCAGGTAAAACTGTTAATACTGTAGGGATTAGCCTATATAATATTTATGGTATTTTTCCAATTTATGACACCTTTACGATAAATCATAAACAATTTAAGATTTTCGTAGAAATTCATATGGAATTACTTCCACTAATAATATTGTTGAATAACTATAATACAGATTTTTCGAAAGATAATCCGTATTTCAGGAAACACATAAAATTGGGGTGGGCAAATAAATATGACCGATAGTGTATATCTAGAATGTTTAAACATATCAGTTTTATATGTATCTTGTTGTTATTCAAAGGAAAAATCTTCAAATCTAATATATTTGTGATCATATGATCAACTTATTCATTTAACTATACCACATGCATGTGTATTAATATAATCTTGATCAGAGCGATGTAAAAAATTTATACCGCGCTAGTACTGTGAATAACGAATGAACTTTACAAGTAAACGTACATAAGGATGCACCTACTATAAATTATACTTAAGTACCGTAAATATTCACGGCAGCGAGATGCAATGATATTTTCCAGGTATACTTAGAAATTATTCCGTTTCGGAGTTATGTCAAGGTCGCATAATTATCACATATACGTATATACATACTTTACGTGTTCATGTTAGTATGTACGTCGTAATCGTATATAAAAAATATGCGTTAGTAAATACATCTGAAATAATAAATCTTCGACAGGAATGCGCCAAATTATCTGATAAACGATCGCAATTATGTGACACACGTAGAAAAGTTAGACGTCATATCAGCGCCGGATTAAGCCGTCGTGGGGCTTGTAGCAAATATTAACAAGAGGCCCTAGGTTTGATTTAAGATATAATATAAAACAGCAGTATTTAAAAACAAACTACTCGAAATGTGAGCAAATTTAGAGATAACACTAATCAAATGAATGCCTCTAAATAAATCACGTTCAATGTTCATTAAGGTGAGGTTATTTAGACTATCTTGGTCCTTCGTATGTCTTAAGTCGTTTTTTATGCGCTTTAATGTAAAAAAAGAACGCTGTAATTAGTAATCATCAAAGATAAATCAATGCGTAAGATTATTTCTACATTTGGGAAACACAATTCAGCATTTGCTACTACTGTTACGTGACTAACCCAACACTGCCTCATGGGTGTACGTTACGCACATGCATAAGTATTTAAAAAAAGTTTCTTAAGCTGAAAGGAAAGATTTTTATATAATCTACCTAGCCATGAAAACAATAACCAATAGCAATGATTTTTAAACGTTAAGCAATGTTAATTTTTATAAGTATTCTGAATGGTCTGAGTTTTAGTGTTAAAACTGAAAATTTTTAAGTTTCAGTAGCAGTTTAAATAATGGTAAGTGAGCGATTTAAGACATGAATACAGAAGCGTTACAAATTCTTTAATTAAAGAGAGGAATGGACTAAAAATTATCCGTGAACCAATAGTAGCTATATGTGTTGGTCGGTTTTGTAGAGCCCACCAATAGGCGCGTCACACAAGCGAGGCAAATGCACAAATACCAAAACAGCGACGAATCACACGCAGTAAGATGAATAGCACTCAACAGGCAGCATTGCCCGAAGATGATAAATGAGATTTAACCGAAATATCGGACCGGTTCTTTACAGGACAGAAGCACACCTATGCGGGAAAAAACTCGAAACCACACGAACACATATTACACCCACGATATTCTGCTAATTCATCCTTCTCCTTAATCACGCCCACAATTCTTTTCGACATGCTTCAGATATATAATGCTAACACTTCTTGCAAACCAGGATTCTTTCTACATATATTCTCCACATGTTGTCTTAGTATGTCTAATGTTTGGTTTTTCAATTGGATTTAGGTCTGGAGAATTACTTGGCCACAGCAAGATCTTCACATACCTTTCGGAAAATAAAGTTTTCATATATTTTGCCACGTGGTATGGTGCCCCATCTTACATAAATGTATAAGCAACTTCTCCAAAACCTAACGAATCAATATATGAAATCAACCGATTTCATCATTTCATTATATCGAACCTGGTTTATAATTCCAGTAACGAAATAAATAGGCACAAGCCCCTCTCCTGATGTGCAAGATCAAATCATTACAGCTGGGGGATATTTGACGATTTTAATGACGCCATTTTCATGAAAACGTTCAGACGACTTACTCCTAATGAAACAAGTTAGTCTTTTTACCCCATCTAACCGCATTCATCACTGAGCACATTTGCCAATAATGTGTGGAATTTTAAGTATCTAAATGAAATTAATGACTCATACCTTTTTTCGGTCATCAACCGTGAGTTCTTTTCTTTATACTGTCTCGTCCACTGTAACTTTCTTAAGTTTTTGGTCAATTTTTTTTCGCAGTGCGTCGATTAATAATTTTTTGCTCGTACAACCGCGACTTTAATGTTCGTTCCGATACGTTTATGTTTTCCTTCTGCAGACTACGTAGCGCTTCTCTACGAGATTGCCGTCAATTCTATAAATCTTTTTATATACGTACGATCTTTGCATTTTGTGGTTTTTCTAATCCCTCGGCAATGAGTACGTTCAGTCGACGTTTTCTTGAACTAATTTGCCTAGCTTTTCCACGGTATGACGGGAAACACATTTTCTCCTTGCAATTTCCTGATGAGAAAGGTTTCCAGTTTTTAATAAATTCTCTATTGCGATCTTTCTTTTATTTGAAATGTCTCTATTGTTTAAAAATTAATATAATACGCATAACACCAACAATTTTTCGTAAATTCTTAAGATTCATAGAACATATACAATAATTAAATATTTAATGAATATCTGGAATTGTTACAATACATTCACTTAACACTTGCAACGATAGACACAAAGTGATAAAGAGAAGGTAAAAGTATTCCTTCATATTACTGGCAGTGGATAGGATAAAAGGATAAGAATTTTATACCCAAGATTATTGCCAGCACAATAAAGAAGATATTATAATTAGTAATTAAATATTTTCGTTACTTATACATACATATATATATATATATATATATACACTACCGGTCATATTTATTTGCCCACCCCAATTTTATGTTTCCTGAAATACGGATTATCTTTCGAAAAATCTGTATTATAATTATTCAACAATATTATTAGTGGAAGTAATTCCATATGAATTTCTAGGAAAATCTTAAATTGTTTATGATATATCGTAAAGGTGTCATAAATTGGTAAAATACCATAAATATTATATAGGCTAATCCCTACAGTATTAACAGTTTTACCTGCCTTTCCGAAAAGTATTGCCAATATTGTGTTATTGTACTAACTAATTACAATATTAGGATGTGTTATTAAAAAGGAAAAATAAATTTTATCTCAGTCATCGTTCATCTTTTGTTGCGAAAACAGTGAAATAGAGAGCTATTGTGAATATTTTAATGCAATGCCGAAGACGAAGGAATTATCTGTTGAAGTGCGTGCTATGATAATTGCTTATCATCGTACGGGTAAAAGTAATCGCGAAATTGCAAAAGAATTACGATTAAATCGCAGAACCGTTGATTATAACGTTAAAAAATTTGAAGAAAGTGGTAATTTCCACCAAAATTTTTCAACAAAAGAAGATCTGGACGACACAAAGCGACGACATCTGCAGATGACCGGCATCTAATATGGATAAGTAGACGCGATAGACGAAAAACACCAGACGAAGGCTACAAGGAAATTTTAGAAAATAACGCTGTTCCTTCAGGACTAAGGATTCTTGGCAAAAACTTTGT
>JAVIWB010002370.1:0-104507 GCA_031893035.1 Dermolepida albohirtum
TGAGTTAAAATAAGCCAAAGAGATATTGAAACTGATACACATTACTTAGGCTACGCTTACCAATCATATAGTATATGAATTATAAAATCAAACATTTTCGATTACTGCAATTCACATTATGATCTAACAATTCACATTATGATAAAAACAGCGATCTTTGGCTCATAAATTTATTACATCTAATTAAAACATTGCATCTTCAAAATAAACAGTATTACTTTCCATTCTCGGTAAAACGATAAGAACTATAATAGATAGACAGTCAACGCATAACCTTACTTAAGAAATTTGGTCTTGTGGGAATTTTATCTTACAAAATAACATACGTACTTATGTACGTTTAA
Organism: Dermolepida albohirtum; assembly: GCA_031893035.1. Lineage (NCBI taxonomy): Eukaryota > Metazoa > Arthropoda > Insecta > Coleoptera > Scarabaeidae > Dermolepida > Dermolepida albohirtum. The sequence continues at coordinate 345 of JAVIWB010002370.1, forward strand.
AAGCCAAAAAAGGTTATCAGCAAGAAGAAATTTTACTAAAACGTACATATTTATGTCGAGGCTACGTTCTGCTATTAATACGTTATACTATGTCAAAATTCTTTACGATTTTAACAGTATAGTAAAGGCTGTTTCAAATTTAGCGTTTTTTTAAAGAATAAATAAAACGCATAATTTGCATTCGCTTTCAAAAACTTTTTATTGATAATTGAAGTATCAGTTATGACATTTATATGCGAAAAATAATATCTGCCAAATGGCCTCCTCTTGCAGCTCCACAGACGTCCACTCTTTTGTTAAAATTTTCAATGTCATTTCGACATAATTGAGGCTCCATCTCACCAATGACACGAATAATTTCATCTTTCAAAGCAGGAATTGATTGTGGATTGCCTTTATAAACCTGGGTTTTCACATAACCCCAAAGAAAATAGTCTAACGGTGTCAAATTACATGATCTTGGTGGCCAATTAACATCACCGTTTCTTGAGATTACACGTCCAGGAAATTTTTGCTCTCAATAAATAAATTGATTCGTGTGCAAAGTGAGGTGTAGCGCCATCCTGTAGAAACCACATATCCTCTAGATCAATATTCATTAATTCAAGCCACAAAAATTCGGTTATCATCCGACGATATCGATCACCATTGACAGTTACAGCTTCAGCAGCATTTTCAATGAAGTAAGGTCCAATTACACCGCCTGACCACAATTCACACCAAACAGTAACTTGTTTAGGATGCATAGGTTCTCATGAATAATTCGTGAATTTTCCCCATCCCATATACGGCAATTTTTGTTTATTAACATAGCCACCAAGTTCAAAATGTGCCTCATCGGAAAACATTATTTTTTCAGAAAAATCAGCTGGTTGTTCATTGATGAAATTGGCTTCAGTTCCTGTGTTATTTGAACCTTGTATGCCTTCAGAGCTAAATCCTTATGTGTTGTTGATCCACTACGTCCAAGTTGTTGTGAACGTCGTCTAATGGACATTTCAGGATCTTCAGCAACACTTTCACGAACCAAACCAATATTTTCTTGTGAACGACCACTACGACTGTATTTTTCTCTTTTTCGATCTTCCACGGAACCGGTCTCTTGAAATTTTTTAATAATTCGACCAATGCTTTCAGATGGACGATTATGTAAACCATAAAATGCACGTAATTTTCTAAAAACTCTTTTCACAAAAAGTCATCTTCAGCGATGAGGCCCATTTCGGGATAAATGGGTACGTCAACAAACAAAATCGTCGAATTCGGGGCGATACCAATCCACATAAGATCCAAGAGCGTCAAATACATCCCGAAAAGGTCGCTGTTTAGTGTGGATTTTGGGCTGGCGGCGTCATCGGTCCATATTTTTATGAGAACGACGTTGGCCAGGCCATGACCGTCAACGGCGAGCGCTATAGGTCGATTCTTTTGGCCTGAGTTGGTTTCATCAGGTCGGCGCTACCTGTCACATAGCTCATGCCACATTCGACATTCTGCACGACCGATTCGAGGGCATGGGCATCTCATGTGAAGGTGATATGAACTGGGCACTGAGATTATGCGATTTGACCCCGTTAGAATTTTTTCTTGTGGGGTTTTTTTAAGTCGCAGGTCTATGCGAATAAGCCACAAACCACAGCAGCCCTCGAAGCCAACAGAACCCATACTGCCGATCAAATTCAGTTTGATTTATGGGCCAGAGTCATGGAAAATTGGACATTGCGGATGCGCGCCACCTAGCAAAGCCGCAGCGGACATTTTCACGATGTTATATTCCATACATAATGGCATCGATAGGCCTTTCAAACGAATGATAAATTTCGATGATATCTCACGCACACTTTGTTTTATTTAAATTTAAAGATAGGAAGCGCTTAATGAAAGACCCGTTATGATTCGTTTTTTTTGTCACATGGTATAATACCAACTAGAAAATGTTTTAACAAAATTAATATTATTTTGAAAATACATAGAAATAGAATGGCCTGAAATATAATTTCAGAACAATTACATCCATAAATTCCCAAATGCTTATTAACGACGAGAAATTGCTAGCCCTAAATGTTAAATAAGTAATTTAAAAATCAATTTTCTATTCTGATAAAATAAAGCAATTTATAAATAGTTTAACTGAAGAAAAAGTACCTCTACCTACTAATATTTTTGTTTTATTGAGTTATAGTAGTAAACGTCTTCGGGATCTAATAATTCATTTTATTGTGCAATGCAAAATATGGATGTAATGTTGGTAGAGAATAGGACCTTCCTTTATTCTTCCTTTGTGAATTTCATATTCGTTAGCCGAATTCTTGTGTGTTATGGTCAACCATTTCGATAAGCCCCAAATGTGAAATTCGTCTCGTATTATCCAAACCTATTCTCTATCTACAGTAAGTTTATAGACATAAGTCACTAGCCAAAATAAAAAGAAGTACAAAGAAGTACGTTCATTAAGATAAAAGTAACGACTTAAATTTATCAATATTGTCACAAATCTATGTTGAAACACTTAATTATATTATTTTTCTATATTCCGTCGTAAAGATTATTACTTACCTTTAGATTATATACCACAGGTTCCTTTGAAACAATGCACTGCTGCGCGGATGTGGTAATAAATGGTTTACAATTGCATCATAATTATAAATTATATTCTCAGAGAACAACATTGCAATTGTACAGTTAGGAAGATAAAACTTACCATCATCTCCGCACACACTACCGCAAGGTTCTTGGTGTATTAATTTATATGCATTTTTAATAGTTTACTTTTAATGTATTTTCTAAATGCTCTAATAGTCTGCAATAATTTTACCGCGTCGCATTATTTCACGTCTTACGAGGGAGCGTTCTTATATTCGCGGAATGGGGGACAAGGGGTGGAAATAAAAAAACCAAATTATTTTTCTTTTTCAATATATTCACCTGCAAGACGGATACATTTTTCACATCTTTCAATTAATTTATTTATACCCTCATAAAAAAATGATTTCTCTTTATCTGCAAAATACGCCGAAACTGCCTCCTTGACTTCATCATCGGCAGTAAATTTTTTACCCCGCAGCTCTTTTTTCATTTTCGGAAACAGGTAATAATTACTCGGGGCCAGGTCTGGGCTGTAGTGTGGGTGGTTCACAATTTCGAAGCCCACCTTATGCAGGGCAGCTAACGAAACGCGGCTCTTGTGGACGGGCGCGTCGTCGTGCAAAAGCAGAACACCTTTTGTCAATTTTCCCCGTCTTTTCTCTTTAATGGCTTCTTTTAGTCGCTCTAATATTGAAGCGTAATATTCTCCGGTTATAGAAACACCTTTATCTTTATAATCAATCAACAATATTCCTTCCGAGTCCCAAAATACCGTTGCCATGAGTTTCCCAGCTGATTGTGACACTTTAAATTTCTTGGGAGGTGCTGTGCCCTTTTTATGCCACTGCATGGAGTCTTGTTTGGACTCAGGTTCATAATGATGAACCCAAGTTTCGTCTCCAGTAACAATTCCACTCAATACACCATCCTTGTCTTCATTACAGAAGTCCAAAAATGCACGCGAACACTCTACGCGCTGTTGTTTTTGCGGCGGCGTGAGCATTCTCGGCACCCATCTTGCGCTGACCTTAGACATGCCGAGATGATCGTGTAGGATTTTAAAAATTGTTGTATCGGATACTCCAACCATTTCTGCGAGTTGTTTCTTCTTTAGTCGAGCATCTTCGAGTACAATTTGTTCAACTTTTTGGATAAGTGCTGGCGTGGTTACCTCAATGCTCCTGCCCGGCCTCGGGTCGTCTTCAAGGGATTTCCTTCCTTGTTTAAATAAACTATGCCACTTGTACACCATAGTTTTTCCTGGACAAGAGTCGCCGTAAACCAATGACATCTCATTCATTATGGTCGCGACTGATTTTCCTTGCCTGGTAAGGAACTTTATAACGGCAAGATTTTTTCCATATTTCACTTTTCACTCCTGATTATGTTACTTGGTTGACGATAGCTCAAAGACTAACTGTCTAATAACAATGAAACTTCGTATTTATACTAATCATGAGTCGCTGCACAGGCCACGCCCCCAATGCGCCTACTCACCCCTCTACAACCCGCTCATTCCGCGAATACAAAAACTCTCCCTCGTAGCAGTGACATATGAATATATTTTTAAAAATTAGTAAATAAAGAACTTCTTTGGATTATATAAAAGGAAAATGTGCATTTACTGTACAGAGTAATTAATATTTGCTACTCTCTGAAGAACTACATTCAAGTACTTTTTTTTTGGAATCTACTCCTCTGCTATTTTTGTTCATGATTGAGGTACCAAGAATTTGTAATTAAGAATACATGTCTCTTTATTTTTTTCTAGATTTATATAGAAAAGAAATAGTTAAAAATTTATCGAAGTGTGCGAATGTTCTTGCAAAATCTTTAAAATTCGTTTTACTTTTACTCCAAATGAATGTGTCGTTTTTGTATTAAGAGACCTGAGTAATTTCTTTCATTTGCAAGTGCAGTTCGTTATGCGATCATACAATATTTAATATTAAAATATAATTTTTATAACATAACGAAATAGTAAAACTAATACCTCATTATAATTTTTAAACGTTATTGTGCTGCTGTAGAAAATATACAAAGGGTACTAGGAAAGTCTTGCAATACAGCTTTCTTTATTTAATTTTTTTCAAAATAATTTCCTCTACACTCAATACACCTCTCCATCCTTCGAAACCAGTCTTTAAACCAGTTCTGCGAAATTTTACTAGGGAGTAAAGCAAACTCGTTATTCCAAGCCCGCAGAAGGTCCTCATCACTGCGGGCACAATGTCGCAGGGAGCAAGATCTGGACTGACGTGGTCAAATATTCGGTGCAGGCTTTGACGCGGTAAGCTGGAGCACTATCGTGATGGAGGAACCAGGTGTCCATTCTTGACTTTGGCCGCAGGTTTTTCATAGATCCAATGACTTTAGGGAGACACTGTTCAGTATACCACTTAGCTGTGATTGTCTTCGTATATCGTAATAGTACAGCCCAATCTCGTCAACTGTCACGATGTTATTCACATACCGAGATTATCCCTTATTAAACTTTTTTATCATCTCTCGGCATCAAGTCACACGTCGTGTCAACTGCTCTTCAGTCAGTCGATACGGCACCCAGAGACAACAAAGTTTCTTCACGTGCAAATGATTATGTAGAATCGAACGAATTGCTGGTGCATTTAGGCCTGAAGTACCCTCTATCAAACATTTTCCTCACAGTAGTAACGTTTTCCTCCGTAACTGACGTTCGTTGTTTTCCCGACCTCTCAGCATCCTCCACAGTTAAATTTCCCCTTTGGAATTCTCTATACTACCTGAATATCATTGTGGGATGTGGACAAACATCACCTACTGCAAGAGTCATTTCTTCGAAATACTGGTCTATGTTTAAACCACGCACGAAATTATAACGCAAAACTGCCCTTATCTCATTTCGTGACCACGATGCCATTTACACTCTCACTGCTAATGAATAACTGAGACTATCGACATGGCGCAGCGGCTAATATGCACGTATGAACATATCTCAACATGCAGCAACAAGCAGCTTCCTACGATTCATTGTTGCGTCATATTACAAAACTTTCCTAGTGCCTTTTGTATTCTTTGCGACCTTTTATGAAGAGCAGTTTGTGAAACGCATACTCGAAGTCTTCGAGTATACATGCAATGTTATAATGACGATTTCTTATTGTTTGAGTTGATATTACTCTTCCCGTAGCAGCAGCAAACTCACTTCTAAGCTGCGTTGCGTTATGAGTACGGTTTCTAGGTGCAAATACTGTTAGGTATCCACAAACGCGAAACCTCACTTTGGCTAACTGCAAAAGCTTCAGCAACAGCTTGCTGTCTCCGTCCACCTTCCAATTGACCTATGGCTCTCCAAGCCTGTGCATGAATCAAATCGCGTTACCTTTCCATTATTACCCGTAATTACAGTTACAAAATTAGCTATGATACAGAAAATGCGCTTTTATACCCTCAAGCAGTGGAGGTTCACGTAGGCGCTGCACCGAAGCACTGTACAAGTTGAAATCTGTCAATGCATTCTGTTTCTTGTTTAAAATCATTATAGTTGCAATATAAAAATATTTGCGTGTCTTATATTATTTATTTATTTATTTTATTATTTTTTCAAATATCCTATAATTGTTTTGAACAGCGTAGTATAGAAACAACAGAGATACTGGTAATAAAATGATTTAGTTTAATATTGATTATATTTTTATTGAATAGAAATGTTTATTGCATAATTAGCATTAAGTATATTAATAAACGAACAAATGTAATTTCGATGTTTTATTTAAAATATTATATATTATAAAAATACACAAGTAAAATATAAATGTGCTTATCACTGGTTATCACTCAAGTTAGGCTTCAATTTTTGGAAATCAATTATAAACTTTATGGTGAATTATTGCATCAACCACTCTGGCATTCGGTACAGTTAATGTATCCCTATCGATTCTTCGATCCAATGGAAACCTTAACGTTCGATTGCCAGTATGTCTTCCAGTTCCTATTCGTTTATATGTTCGATCCTCTAAATTGCCTTCCAGTTTTCCAGGAGACTCAATTAAGATCACATACATTTGACATTCAAAACCGGTCGTAGTTCCTTTTGGAAAGAGTAACCTGTAAAAGTTTTAAAGTTGTAATAAGAAAATCGAAATAGTATTTAAAAAAATAATCGATTAATTTTATTGTCACCATTTCTTACCAAAAATATGTTCAGTAAGAAGAATCCTTTCTATTCGAGTTATTATTTATCATAAGTTTGAATCTCATATTTACAGAGTTTAAAACAATACACACGTAAGTCATGAAACTACTAATCTGTTTGTAAAATATTCTCTAAGATATAAGTATTTCTTCTGGGCGAACAAGCTTATTAATAATGTTGTCACGTATGAGAGTTTTTGAATGGCACAAACGGTTTTCTGAAGATTGGGAAGAGGTCGAAGATGATGAACGTCCTGGTCGACCTGTGACTGCAAGAACTGAAGGGAACGTTCAGAAAATTAATGAAATTGTGCGGAAAGACCGACGTCTGAAAATTAGGATGATTATCGATATGGTACACATTAACAATTACAATGAAACTGTAAGACACATTTTGCATGATAAATTAAACGTGACAAAAGTTTGTGTAAAAATGATGCTGAAAAACTTCACTCAGGAACAAAAAGACAATCAAATTCATTTGATTGTCTTTTTGTTCCTGACGTCATGGAACGACTCAGAGAAGAAATTCCTTGTCAAATTAAAAAAATCGCCAACAGAATGTTAAAGGAGGTGTTCGGTGATAATATAATACACGTGCGTCGGATCGCCAAGACAGAAAAAACCATACCGAGCAAATAGAAATTGAAGGCAATGCTGATCGTTTCTTTCGATATTAAGGATGTTATCATGCTTGATTAGGTATTTGAGGATCAAACCGTTAATCAGAAATACTACAAAGAAGTCCTAATTAAGCTGAGGAAAAGAGTAAGGAAGAAAAGACCGGATTTGTAGGGGAACGACTCGTGAATTCTGCACCAGGACAACGGACTCGCTCACAATGCCCATCTGTGAAGCAGTTTTTAGAGTACAAGCGCATTGCTGCGCTCGATCATCCTTCGTATTCACCAAATCTCGCACCATGTGACTTCTATCTGTTCCCAAAAGTGAAAAGTGCATTAAATGGAACACAATTTCAGTCTGTTGAACATGTAAAAGCAAAAACGGCAGAGTTGTTGAAGAGACTAACAGCTAATGAACTACAGCATAGTCTTGAACAATGGAAAACACGTACACAGCGGTGTATAGACACGGAAGGAGAGTATGTTGAAGGAGATAAAAGTTAAATATACTTTTTTGCAATAAATAACATTTCTCTCATCGGTCTTGTTATTTACTTGTCTAGCCTCGTATACTTAGAAGTGGGCATGTCGCTTATTGAAATCGGTGCAGAATATTTTGTTATAATATTTTAAAAATGAAAATTCTTAAACACAAATCTTTGACATATAGTTGTATTAAACCTTTAACAAGTTAGTAAACTAACGAGTTTTAGGTTCTTTGAACCATGTAATGTTTGCAAAAGTAATCATTTCTTTCTTTAAAAAATTCAGCTGTTGTATCCTTTACCTTATTACCCTTTTTATTCATAATTATTATTAATACTGTTATTATTACACAGTATTCTCCTTGTTATAAGGACTAGTCTTTATACGTCATTCACAGGGTAGCTATTCATTACGGAATGAATCCATTCACTGTATTTTCCTTCGTTAGGATAATTTCATTTTTATACAAAAGATGGGAGTTAATTTCTGTTCTCTAACTTGATGTATTCCCGATACCAAATATCGCTTAAAAAGATCAATTCATCGACGAGGTTCTAGGTTGGTTGATGAGTCCTTGGATTAGACAAAATGTGTCATAATCAAGATCACATCGACAACAGAGTTCTTTATTCAACAATATTAGTTATAGCATACGGAATAGGTTCGCCAAGTGTTTTTTCATTGTTTAGTATAGTTTAATGTTTACCCGAAAGATGGAAGATAGTTTTGTTTTCTACCTTGATGTATCACGATGAATATTGCGCTGATGATGATGAGTCTTCGGTTAAACGAAACGCGTCTCAATTAAAATCTCGGCCACAAGAGAGTTGTCCTTTATTCAATTATTATAATTATTGTTCATGTTAATTAATCATATGATTCGTTTAAATTATTATACGAAACACAAATAATTACTTAGAAAAATCATACCTATTTGGGAACGCCCAATATGCTTCACCGCCATCTACAACGAATTCTTCTTCTTTACGAATAGCCTTATTTACACGATCTAACAACATTTCGAAAGAAGTTCTATCTCCAGATGATGGTCCTTCAGCCGTATTCCTCACGATTTCATTCTGGCCTCTCTTAAGACTATAACTGAAATGATCCATTACGTAAAACTTGTCCCTATTTTGTGTTATGTCTAACGGTTGACCGTATCGATCGTATTTGGGTCCAAGAAAAGTTTTAATGATTGCTGTTGCTTCACGATCGCTGTCGACACTAATGTTATATGCAAAAGGTAAATGTTGCAGACGATTTTGTCGCAAATAAACTCCAAACATTTCATCGGCATCGTCTTTTTCATTGTAAAATACGGCGTTGCTCAAGTCAGAAGTGAAAGGTTCGAAGTAGGTCGTGAAATCTTCGACCTCTATGAGACCGATGGATACGCCTGGGAATTCTAATTCTTGCGGCTTATAAGGTTCAACGCGATTATAAAAGTCTTCGTAGAAATTCAACAACCATTTAAAGAATCTCCAAGATCCCGGATCTCTTAGTGTAGTTTCGTAATGTTGAGTAGCCGCCGGTACTCGTTTATTTACATTCAAAGATTCTGGAGCGTAACCCAATAGATGTCTGGCATATATTTGTAAAGAGCCATAGTAAGGTAAATTTGGTGAATTTGGATTGCCTTCTAAAAGATTTGACAAGCTTTCTAAACCATTCTCGATGTCCTTATATATTTCCACGCCCTGAAAATATTAATGATTTTAATAAAGTAATACAATATTATATTATTGTGATTGCGGAAGACGAGTCAGTCTTATAGACTGTTTAGTAGTTGTTTTAGAGAGTCTATTGAAACAACCTAAATAGAAAATATTGAAATATTGATCAATTGTAAAATACTTAATGCACTGCGGAAAATTTACAAAGCTATTCAATTAATATTCTGAAAGCACGTATTAAAAATAAATATTATTTAATTACACTTTCTACCAATAGAGTAATTCCTAAGCAAGTCCATGTTTTTTTTAAGAATAAATAAAACATAGATGGCGCACTGAATTTGTCCGGGTATGTGGGCATTTAAAAAGTGTGATGTATGACATTGATAAAAATGGCTTCGTACATGGTACAACAACGAGTTCAAATTGTTGAATTATTTTATGAAAATCAGCGTTCTGTGAAAACAGTTTTTAGAAAATTACGTGAATTTTATGGTTTACATAATCGTTCATCTGAAAGCACTATTGGCCAAATTATTAAAAAATTTCAAGAGACCGGTTCCGTGGAAGATAAAAAAAGTGAAAAATACAGTCGTTCACAAGAAAATATTGATTTGGTTCGTGAAAGTGTTGCTGAAGATCCCGAAATGTCCATTACACGACGTTCACAACAACTTGGACTTAGTGGATTAAGAACGTGTTTTACACAAGGATTTAGCTCTGAAGGTATATAAGGTTCAAATTACACAGGAACTGAAGCCATTAGATCATTTAAAACGTCGTTCATTTGTCAATTTCATCAATGAACAACCAGCTGATTTTACTCAAAAAATAATGTTTTCCGATGAGGCACATTTTGAACTTGGTGGCTATGTTAATAAACAAAATTGCCGTATCTGGAGTGAGGAAAATACACGAACTATTTTTATTATTTGGTATGCATTATGGTCAGGTGCTGTAATTGGACCTTACTTCTTTGAAAATGCTGCTGGTGAAGCTGTAACTGTCAATGGTGATCGATATCGTCGGATGATAACCGAATTTTTAGGGCCTGAATTAATGAATATTGATCTAGAGGATATGTGGTTTCAACAGGATGGCGCTACACCTCACTTTGCACACGAATTAACTGATTTATTGAGAGAAAAATTTCCTGGACGTGTAATCTGAAGAAACGGTGATGTTAATTGGCCACCAAGATCATGTGATTTGACACCGTTAGATTATCTTCTTTGGGATTATGTGAAAAGTCAGGTTTATAAAAACAATCCACAATCAATTATTTCTTTGAAGGATGAAATTATTCGTGTCATTGGTGAGATAGAGCTTCAATTATGTCAAAATGTTATTGAAAATTTTAACAAAAGAGTGGACGTCTGTGGAGCTGCAAGAGGAGGCCATTTGGCAGATATTATTTTTCACATATAAATATCATAACTGATACTTCAATTACTAATAAAAAATTTTTGAAAGTGAATGCAAATTATGTGTTTTATTTATTCTTTAAAAAAACCGCGAAATTCGAAACACGCTTTAGTTGTAAATAATAAGATTTCATATTGTTATTTGAGTTTTTTAACGCTGTTAAATGGAAGTAAATATGTTTTATCATAGCTGGACCGTCACATTTGATGATATTCAACATCCACAGAATGTACGAACACTTTGGTGATTGACTGTGTTATAAATGATTTTGTTAAATTGTTATACACTCCGCGCAACATGAATAGGACCACCCGAAATGATAAGACTTTCATTTAATAAAGCTTTATATACACATTAGTAATACGTGGGCTGTCTTTTAAGTTTTGCATATAAAACTGTAAATAAATACAACCATGCTCAAATGTATTAGACACCTTACGAATTTATGTACATACATACACTCCGCGCAACATGAATAGGACCACCCGACTTGTTGCAAGCTTTCGGTGGTTTGAAAAACAATTCATTTACTAAAAATACAATGCAAGTTTGTAATGGTATGATATGGCAAATAATACGCATTATTGCGCAATAGTGCCTAACGTTATGCATTGGGTGACGTAAGTACCACATACATATAAAATGCACCGCGCCGGTTGGATACGACTAGTATTTAATAGTAAGCTACCGGATGAGTGTCGAGTTACAACGTGTATCCGGATAAACAAACATCTGTAATTAAGGGTATTGTGCAACGATGGGACGACAGAAGTGCTTAAGTATGGAAGAAATTGGAAAAATTAAAGCGTTCCATCAAGAAGGGTATTCCTCAAGGGCTACTGCAAAGAAAATAAGTCGATCTCACCAGGTTGTGAACAATTTTATTAGGGATCCCGAGAATTATGGAAAACGTTTTAAAGGGCGAACAACATCCGTTACAACTAAGAGAGAACGTCGAGCCATATTACGCGAAGCATCGAATTCGGCATTAACGGCAAGACAAATCGCGAATAACGTTGGAACGAATGCATCGGTAAGAACTGTACAGAAGTTACTGAAGACTTGTCCGCATTTAAAACGTTTGAAAATTAAACGACGGTCTCCTTTAAGGGAATTTCAGCGCACTGCACGTCTTCAGTTTGCTCAAGCAAAAATGGGGTGGACAAGAGAATGGCAAACTGTTATTTTCAGTGACGAGAAGAAGTTTAATTTAGATGGCCCGGATGGGTTTTTTTTATTATTTCCACGATTTACGTAAAGATGAAGTGATTCAGTCACGAAGGCGAGCCGATGTTGGTTCAGTCATGGTATGGGGAGCTGTTTCCTATAACGGACCTGTTGATTTAGTAATAGTGAAGGGCAGACAGAATTCGGAAAAGTACGTCCAGCTGCTGCAACAGGTGAAAGACAAATTTTCCAACGTTATGGCAGGTGGGCCATTTATTTTCCAACAGGATAATGCCAGTATTCACACCGCGCGCATTGTTCGACGCTGGTTTCAAGAACAAGACATGGAGGTTCTCGATTGGCCATCGCTCTCCCCCGACCTGAACATCATAAAAAATGTTTGGGGATGGTTGTCGCGTAAATTGTACTCCAATGCTACCCAATTTAGTTGCGCTGACGAACTAGAGCAGGCGCTGAAACGAAGTTGGGCGGAACTTCCCGTTGACTACTTGAGAACCCTGTATAATTCCATTCCATCCCGACTATTTGAGGTTATAAGAAATAATGGCAAAAGTACTCATTATTGAACAATAAAGTATTTTGTTATTGCAAACGAATCTTTTATTTTGTAGATTGGTCGTATTCAAGTGGCGTTTAATTACTCTACTTATTGTCATTAGTAACGTACATTTGCACTGACTTTTACAAAAATTATATTTGGTACCTACATACATCTTTTTATCAACTCTCTTATTTTCGAAAATAACAATTCCAGCGCGCTACCATGTTTATACCAACTACAAATGTCATATATGCAGTTGGTCTTATTCATGTTGCGCGGAGTGTATAACCGAAAATACTTTTGCAAACAACGACAAACCAAAATTCATGTCTATTGTATGATATAACACGTATGTGTTCTGTCATATTCTTTGTCTTGCTATTATCAAATGTCTTTTTGCTAATTGCAAATATCAGAAAATCTAAACAAACTCTTTGGAAAATACAACGTTAAAATAGTCCACAAACCGAAAAACAAATAAATCCCTTTTAACCAAAATGAAATATCTAACACCTAAAGAAAAAACAAACACACAGATATATATATAAAATAAAAAGCCAATGTTGTGAAGATACATACGTAGGACAAACAAAGCGTTATCTGCATATATGTAAAAGAATTTATGAACACAAGTACAACTCGAATAGTAACGAAATAAACGCAAAAGCTTTATTTAACATGCTTTGAAAAAAACATGAATTCGACTGCAACAATACCTAAATCCTTGAAATAGAAAGCAATTAAGACAAACGCATAATGATATGGTACAAGTATATAACAAAAGACCAAAACACAGTAAACAATAAATACTATCAATCTTAATGATCTATATAATAATTTAATCCTTAAGAAATAAATTCTCTGGATTGAATATACAACGTACATATATCAATATGAATTTATAAACACACATACATACATATATTAAATCAAGTGTACCGGAAAGTCATTACAGTTTTTTTTCGTGAAAAAACTACATAATTTTCAAGAAAATGGTAAAATTTATCTATTTAAGGTATTGTCCATTTGATTCTACACATCTTGCCCATCTTTCAGGCCATTTATGGGTGATATCCCAAAAAAAACTGTTTGTCCTTTGAACAAAACCATTCATTGAGCCATTTTCTAACTTCTTCGAATTTGGCGAAATGCTGCTCTGCAAGCGCGTGTCTCATTCATGCGAAAAGGCGATGATAGCCGGACGGGGCAAGGTCTGAAGAGTACGGCCGATGCGATATTATGTCCCATCCAAGTGCTTCCAAAGCCTCCTTGACCGGTTTTGCTGTATGAGACGACGAGCTATGGTGCTGTAAAATCACTTTAGCGTGCCTTCGGGTACATTCCAGACGTTTTTTGTCAATGCATGGTTCATATTGATAATTTGTTGTCGGTGACGATCATTATTAACTTTTGTACTAGGTTTCAATAGTTCGTAATAAACCACGCCACTCTAGCCGCACCAAACACAGAAGATTGTCTTGCGATCGAAACGATTTGGCTTTGGAGTCGATGGGCCGGCTTCGCCAGGTGATAACCATGATTTTCTGCGTTTAGGGTGTTCGAAATAAATGCGTTTCACCATCCGTCGCTATTCGATGCAAAAATGACCTCCGGTCATACTTTTGAGGCAACATTTCGCAGAAGATTTTTCGAATTTCTATTTGCCCGTCATTCAATTGATGTGGCATCCATTTTCATATCTTTTGGATTTTTCAGTGAGAAAAATCCAGTGCTCGTAATCGGTCGCTAATCGTTTCTTGGGCCACATTTAACACTTTTGCTAATTGTTTTTGCGTTTGGGTTAGGTCTTCATCCAATAACTCCTGCAGTTTCGCATCTTCAAACTTTTTCGGTAGAACGTTCTTTGTCTTGCTCATCGATATCACCACGTTTCAATTGTCTAAATCACGCCTCACATGTTTTTATCATTGAAATATGCTCACCGTAAGCTTCTACCAGCAAACGATGACTTTCAGCAGCTTTTTCCTTTTGATTAAATAAGAAAAGTAATGCAAATGCATTTTTCCAGGCGCGAAACTCGACATATTAAAATGGTGGTATGACAACGTCGCTTTCGCAAAATATAACATGTATGACTTTGAAGCTTGATATCAGTAGAATAAAATGACATGTACCAAATCATAACATAACATACTTAAGCCTAGCGACATCTGTTAGAAAAACCGGTAATAACTTTCCGGTACTCCTGGTAATAATATGAAATTACGGAGATCCTGGAGCAATATCAATACAAAATCTTCATCCAAATAAGATGTTTTGCCTTTGATGGAACTGGAAAGGAATTTTATATTATGAGCTTACCGCACAGCCAAACATAGATTCAAATAAATATTGCCATCAGAAATTGAAAGCAGATATAATGGGGAAGTACCTGGAAATAGCAAATCAGAAAAGAATAGTATTCTAACTCTACAATGCTAGACCACACATTTTTCTTCAAAGTCGTCAAAAATTACTGGACCTGGGATGAGATATTTTGCCTCATCCACCATATTCTCCAACATTACGCCGTCCAATTAGCATTTATTTTAGTTTTTGTAGAATTCCCTTATTAGTATAAATTTCGCATTTTGCTGTTAGAAAAACCGGTTATGACTTTCCGGTACACCTTGCAACCAAACATAGATTCCGGAGGAAAAGCGAATGAAAGAAATAACATATGTTTTCAAATTAACCCTTTAGCAAATTTACATCACAGTTTGATCAATTCCGTACATAAGTATAGCCACACAACACATCATTTTAATCATTTAAAAAGTTAAATTCGATTTTAAGACGTTTTTATAAAACGTATTTTACTTTGAATTTTCTATATTCAATAAAATTTGATAAAAAAATTGATAAAAATTCACCTTTGGCCTCAAGAATTTTCACCTGACCCCCAATTAAATTTTATTCTGTATAATTTATTTCCATTAATTGCCTGAATCACTTCCTAAATGTTTTAGTACTTACAACATAAGCTCTGCCAAGATCCACTACGTTTCGGATTCGGAAAGCGAAGTCACGTAGATGTGTGTACGCATTAGTGAAATTATTATTTCTCGTCAAAGCGCCTTTTCTTGTTTCTGATAGACATACACCTGGAGGTCTACTAGGAAATTCCACACCATTGGAATATCTCAGCGACGGATAGTAACCGAAATCTAAAGGTGAGTCGAAATCGAGGGCCGATAGTTCCTCTAAATTATTAGATAATCTATCCATGTTATAACGAGCCACTAATTGCGTCAAAACGTAATAAAACAATTCACCACGGTGATCTGACGCCAAACCAAATTCATTACCATCCATCCACCAAGGATAGAAAATATGATAAGAGTAATAAAATGCGTTTAATCCTACGTCTTCAGTAAAATATGATAGTATTTGCTCTAAATCCTGATTAGTGTAACGGTTTGAAACGTCGTCCCAAATAGTCGACGCTCCTATGTCACCACTATTATATTTTTGCTTATATTGCTGAGCGGCGCTGATTACTTCATTATTATAAAATAGATACGGATTTATTTCGTAAATCGGAGGTAATATTAATCCAAAAGTATCTGGTCTGTGCACTAGAGCCACTGAAAAGGAATACAACCACAACCCTTCGTTCGCCAACTCACGGCCCCAAACTGCGGTTTTGTAAAAAGTATCAAAATCCTTAGCGCTATAGAGAATCTTAAATAGTAATATAGCTTGATCTAAATGCTCTTGATAATATACGGAAAATATTTCACCCTTTCCTAACAATTCGGTTCTCGAAAACTCCTCAATCAATTTTGGTTCCTAAGAAAGAGACCTGAGTTAAATTATGATCAAAATTATGTTAATAACAAAAGTACCGAAAATAAATTTAAATTGTTTGCAGGATCGAAACCATCCAATATCTTCTGAGCGTCATGTAAAGGTTGATAGATATTTTCGCATAACAACAAAACTTTTAACTCCCGTTCAAGAGTTTCTTCATCATCTGAAACATAAATTCTCTGTTTTAGGAATGGTAGAAGTTAACACAACGCATTGGTTATTGTAGTTCTGCACATTTTATTATTTAATTCTTTTTCTCATTAATTTTTACATTTTTAAAATGTTATCTGCGTTTGGTATTTGTTCTTTTGCGTTTAGAAAACAATATACATCGGGAAAAAAGAATTTCTTAATTCAACAAACCATTGAATGTAATCTTCTTCTGGGCTTCCGGGCTGGAACCGCGTCACTGATATAAATGCCGACGTTTCGTACCCACTCGTATGGGACATCTTCAGGGCACAACTCCTACTACTGCTTGTTGCACTGAAACTATCGACGAAATATCGGCGAAAAATCGGCAGTGATGCGGTTCCAGCCCGGAAGCCCAGAAGAAGATAGTCTGGACCACAACCGCGGAAGTCTACCAGATCATTGAATGTAATTTTTAAGTTAATTAATCAATAGTTAGTTAAATGAACGTCAAGTGAAACTCTTAAGACATGTCAAATCATTTTACTTCAATAAAAAATATTACAAAAGTTCACTAAACTAAATAATGAGAATTTCAAGACAAAAACTAAATGCTTTTCTTTATACAATGATAAAGAGTACATTAAATATTATTTTCTGATTGATTTATAGAATTCCGAAAGAAAATAACTACCCATATGTGTTCGCATAGGTGCATGGACAAAAATGACGTAAATATGTAGAAATAGCAAAGCGTTGTGTTTATTTGGAATGCTTTTCTATTTGATTTATAAAATTCTGAAAGAAAATAACTGCGTGTTACGTCGCATACGTGCATGAGAAAAAAATTACATCGTTCAGCGCTTCTCGCTTTGTTTAATGTTACTTAAAACGATATAAGGGCTTTTACTTCTACCCGAGAGATAGACGTATAGTTTTCTCTATTTCGTTTCGCTATTCATGCTACCAGCTTTTCAGAATCTGCTGTTAGACTCTTACAGTCTACTAACAGACCTTGAAAAAGCTGACAGTACAACAACACGAAGAATCTCACCAGAAGGTTGTACTACAAGTGACACCGATCATGAAAGCCTACGTAATTTTATTTTGTAATATATATCGTTTGGATACTTTCCAAACGATATATATTACACTCACCAGAACGCCGGAAGCGTATAATTTGATAAAAAAATGTGGTATCCTATCTAGCAAGGTACTCGATGAACTATCATGCGGTAAAATTATACAATTGCCTGCTAAATGGTATAAAAAAATTAAATAGATCGCAGTTTAAGAAGCAAGTAAGAAGTTTCTTACGAAATGTGTAATATACACCCTGTCAACAATTATTTTAACATAAAATTTTTGTGAAATTTTAACTATTTTAGTCGAGTATTTATTTATTTATTTATTTATTAACTCTATTGTTGCTTGTAGTATTGGCTCATTTACACTATTATGTCCAATTTACACTTTTTATTTTATTATATAATTTTATGACTATTTATCATTTTTTTAATGAATTTTAATAAAATGTATACCTGTGTTATAGGTCACTACTGTTTCAATAAATTAAATCAAATCAAAACCAGACTATCCAGCTAGCAGTAGTTCTTTGATTAACTACACTTCACTTGACAATTTGCTATATTTATATATATTGGATTGGCAACTAAGTAATTTCGGTTTTGTAATATAAAATAAAACACTTTTTTTTAAACAAAGAATAGTTTTTAATCAATTATATACTTTCCATTTTGCTCAATGACCTTTTGCCATCTTTCTTTCAGCTGCATGATTCCGCGCTCATAAAATTTCTGGTCCTTATCAGCAAAAAAGTGAACCAGGTGCGAGTGAAGGTCATCGTCATTTGTGAAAGTTTTATCATTCAAAGAATTCGGCAAACTTTGAAGTAAATGGTAATCAGATGGTGCTAGATCAGGGCTGTATGGGGGATGTGGCATCACTTCCCAGCCAAGCTCCAATAGTTTCCCACGAGTTGCCAAAGATGTTTGAGGCCTTGCATTATCTTGGTAGAAAACTACACCTTTCCGATTTGACTATTCTGGCCGTTTTTCTTTGATTGCTTCATCAAGTTTTATTAATTGTTGACAGAAAACATCAGAATTGATCGTTTGGTTCCTTGGAAGCAGCTCAAAAAACACAACACCTTTGTAATCCCATCAAACTGACAGCATGATGTTTTTTGGATGCAATTCAACTTTCGATGTGGTTTGAGCTGGTTTATCGTGTTTGCTCCACGATCATTTTCGAACTATGTTACTGTACAGGACCCATTTTTCATCACCAGTGATGATTTTTTTTAAGAGAGGGTCGGTTTCATTTCGTCTAAGGTGCATATCGCAAAAGTTGATTCTTTGTGTTAAATGAATTTCTTTCAATTCGTGAGTTACCCAAATATCAAGCTTCTTAACTAGCCCAAGACATTTTAAATGTTTTTCAATTGTTGTGTGCGATACATGTAGCCTCTCCGCAACCTCTCGAACAGTTATATGACGATCCTCTTCAATTATGACTTTGATTTGGTCATCATCAACTTCAGTAGGCCGACCAGAACGTTGCTCATCTTTGAGGGAAAAATCTCCAGAACGGAATTTTTTATGCCAATTCTGACACGTGCGCTCTGTTAAGCAGTTAGCACCATAAACTTCACATATCTTTTTGTGAGCCGCAGCAGCTTTCTTTCCTTTACGGAAATAAAATAGTAAAATATGTCGAAAATGTTAGTTTCTGCACTCCATTTAAAATTAACCCACAACTAATAGCTTTAATAAAAATCACGCACTACTTGCTTCTGAAGTTACGTCAATGTGACTAGTATCACGCGACAAACGATAAAGTACAGCACTAACATACGTTATACAAAAAATAAAGCAACGCTCTCTATCAGTAAAAACCGAAAGTACTTAGTTGCCAACCCAATACATGTCGTCGCTGTTGAATGACGGTTAAATCTTTATAAGTGCTTTCAATTCTATGTGAGAAATGATCGTACAAGTTTGTAACTACTTTATATATTCGTTTATTATTTTGTTGTTTCAATAAGTAGAGTTGACACTGTGAGTGCATGCTTCGAAGAAATGCAAGGGGTTTACCTGGTAATAAACACGTATAAACACTTATCCTTTTAAGCAGCATTTACACTATGCAGATGCACAAAGTATGAGATCGATTAAATACTTTCAGCATGAGGTATATTCCAGCAGTTTCTTCATTAGCCGTATTCGCTGTTAGAAATAAATGTTCGAGGAGTTTGTGGACGATGACCATTCGAGAACTAATAATGAAATACCTGCATTATTCAAATAATCTTTGTTAATACTTAACGAATCTGTAGACTCGCTACTATCGAAAATTTGTTTTAATGATAAAATCTTTTTTTCGTTAACATACTATCTACGTTAGCAATAACTTACTGCTAAAGTGGATAGAATATTTGGCGATAATGGGTTTACAGATTTGTATTACGAGATTATTTTAATTATGCTATTAGTTTATCACCAGATATTAACGATCGTCTTCTGCATACAAGATCATTTATTCCTCACGGCGAAGGACGTGAAGTTACGTGAAGAAACAGTTAAAACACATCTGATGCTGCAAATATTTAATCAATCTTATCCACTTTGTGTACCTGCATAGTGAAAATACTGCTTAAAATGATTAGTGTATATTTACATTTATTAACTGATAAACCCTTTACATTTCTTCGAAACACACAAAACTTAAGGTACTAACTCTTAATTAAACTATTTTCTTCCTTGTTCCAAAGAATATTTTGCATTAACAAGGTATAACTTCATTTTAAACACCAGACTGCTTTTATTCAGGACATAAATATGTTGAAACCACAAAGTGTTGCGTTTACTCAAAATATTTTTTTATTTGCCTTAAAGGTATTAATTCATAAAGTATTCTTTTACTTTAACATTTTTTAAATGTTTGATAAACATACTGGATGTATTGCTAATAGATGATTAAAAACAATAATTGAATCAATACATTTTGCATTGACCAAATGCATTATTGCTACTAGCGTACGTATCTTTTTTTTATTGAAATATTTGTTCACTTCAAACGTTTCTTTTTGTTTGAATTGATTTATATTTAATTTAAAAAATTTACTTTCAGCGCTAGTCTTTACTGAAAGGTACTCGTAAAAGATGTAAAAAATTAATTCTATTTATCTGAAACGAAAAAAAAAAAATATTGACTACGACCGAACGATTAAAAAAAATTAAACGCTGAATCGACCTTATTGTGTAGGTATATTACAAAATCATCCATTCCACATTAGTGAAAAATAATAACTGTATTGTCTTTTGCTACATTCGCTTTATAATTAATGCACATTTTACAAATATTAAGTGGCACTATGTCCTCGTTTTGCATTTATAATGTTGGTACATAACTATGTCCCCTTAATTTTGCACAAATTACATATGTACGTGTAGATGCTTATGCTTAAAAAATAAAAAATTGTTTACCAAATAATTAATTTTGTAATTTTCGCAAGATGTTACAGTCAGAGACTAAAGTGAATAATCAACATGCCTCCCTCTCACGTCCAATGAATTGAACGAAAAAGCGAGAATGCATCTGTCTCGCAATGTCGATAACTAAGTTACCAGAGCGTATAGACAGATGGCACTGCATCACGGCTATTTGCCAATTAAAAGAATGTTAAAAGGAATCATTCTATTATTAATAACACCCTATCTACTACATATGTTTCATGGATAGACCAATCATCAGGCAGATTCTGTGTTATTAATGAACGATTCCTTGATAGCGTCTATCATATCATTACGATACAGAAAAATAGTGAATAATCAACATGCCTCCCTCTCACGTCCAATGAATTGAACGAAAAAGCGAGAATGCATCTGTCTCGCAATGTCGATGACTAAGTTACCAGAGCGTATAGACAGATGGCACTGCATCACGGCTATTTGCCAATTAAAAGAATGTTAAAAGGAATCATTCTATTATTAATAACACCCTATCTACTACATATGTTTCATGGATAGACCAATCATCAGGCAGATTCTGTGTTATTAATGAACGATTCCTTGATAGCGTCTATCATATCATTACGATACAGAAAAATAGTGAATAATCAACATGCCTCCCTCTCACGTCCAATGAATTGAACGAAAAAGCGAGAATGCATCTGTCTCGCAATGTCGATAACTAAGTTACCAGAGCGTATAGACATTGCGAGACAGATGCATTCTCGCTTTTTCGTTCAATTCATTGGACGTGAGAGGGAGGCATGTTGATTATTCACTATTTTTCTGTATCGTAATGATATGATAGACGCTATCAAGGAATCGTTCATTAATAACACAGAATCTGCCTGATGATTGGTCTATCCATGAAACATATGTAGTAGATAGGGTGTTATTAATAATAGAATGATTCCTTTTAACATTCTCAGAGACTAAAGTTTAAATATACCTCAAAAATTGTATGTTTTAAGAAAAGTAAACGTTTCAGAAAAACTTATAGTATGCAGCTTTATTTGTCTTCGTAAATAACAAAAAAACGATAACAAAAAATTCTTTGTACATTGCAAACATAACGATAAATCCCACAATAACAACAAAATACAGCGGACAAAAGTTTAAATACATCTTGCCAGACAAAAAACTCCTTTTCATTTCTCAAAAACAAAGTACAGTTATATTTTATGAATGTACATATGTTTCGATCAAATTCTTTTTTTAAAA
This sequence comes from Dermolepida albohirtum, assembly GCA_031893035.1. Classification (NCBI taxonomy): domain Eukaryota; kingdom Metazoa; phylum Arthropoda; class Insecta; order Coleoptera; family Scarabaeidae; genus Dermolepida; species Dermolepida albohirtum. The sequence continues at coordinate 22,741 of JAVIWB010002370.1, forward strand.
GTCACCACTTGTTATTAGTAGCGGTCTTATTGTCAGCATTGGAAGTTCTATTGAAAATTATGGGCAAAGGTAAAGAAATTGAGTTCAGCGTTAAACATTTAATAATAAAACATTTTAAGGAAGGAAAAATCCTATCGAGAAATAGGAAAATTATTAAATGTACCATTTTCTAGTATTCAAAATATAATTAGAAAATATAAGCAAACTTTCCAGTCGTGATGTTAACCATATTGTAAGAGAAGTGAAAAAGAATCCAAGAATAAGTGCCCCAAAACTTGCAGATGATATCGCTAATAACTACAACAAGCATGTGCATCCAAAAACTGTTCAAAGAGCATTGCAAGAAAATGGATATAAAAGCAGAGTTCCCCGAAAGAAGCCACTGATAAGTGAAAAAAACAGACGACTTAAACTGGAGTTTGCAAATAAGTATAAAAACAAAGATGCTGGGTTTTGGAGAACAGTTCTTTTTACAGACGAGAGCAAATTTAATTTATTTGGAAGCGGTGGACGTTCAAAAGTCTGGCGCAAGCCAAACACTGCCCTTCAAGCACAAAATTTGGTTCCTACGGTAAAACATGGAGGTGGCAATGTAATGGTTTAGGGAGCGACTGGAGCAACCGGGGTTGGGAATTTGTAGTTTATTGATGGCATAATGAATCAACATCTTTACAAGAGTATATTGGAAAGAAATTTGCAAGTATCCGTCAACATCTTGGGCTTTGGATCCCGTTGGATTTTTCAACAGGATAACGATCCCAAGCACACCACACTTTCTGTGAAAGAGTGGTTGCTTTATTATGCTCCCAGGCAGCTCCATAGCCCACCTCAATCACCAGACTTAAACCCAATTGAGCACGTTTGGGAGTTAATGAAGCGGAAATTAGCGAAAACTTCAATAACAAGCAAAGAGTCGCTAAAAGAAGCTATTAAAAAAATCTGGTCTGAAATATCGCCTTCTGAAACAGAAAGCTTGGTACTTTCTATGCCACGCCGCTTGCAGGCAGTTATCGATAGCCATGGCGGTCCAACAAAGTATTGAAATGTTTTTCTTTTTTAAATTATTTAAAAAGTGGAATAACATTCAAAGATGTAAATATGTTTGTATTTAAACTTTTGTCCAGTGAATTTTATCGTATTTTTAAGAATTACCGTTATGTTTGTAATAAAGTCTATATTTTTTGTTATCGTTTTTTTTGTTATTTATGAAGACAAATAAAGCTGCATACTATAAGTTTTTCTGAAACGTTTACTTTTCTTTAAACATACAATTTTTGAGGTGTATTTAAACTTTAGTCTCTGACTGTATATCTTCAACAAATAATTTAAACAAAATAGATATTTTACGATATTTTTTAAATTTAATATTTAATTAATTTATGTATTTCCATTTCGTTTATAAGAAAAATCAATTAGTATCCTTCTAAATCAAAGTTGATTTGTAATGAATAAAACTAATTAAAATATGTACCAAAATTTAAACAAATTTCCCAATTATTGTACAGATATTCATTTAAAAAATACTTTAAATTATATACCTACCGATTTTATAATTCTTAGGCAAATAATCTTTGACTTTTAATTGAGCAAACACCAACGCGCACAATCCTAATACAAGCACTATTTTTTCTATCATTTTTCACTGTATTCGTGACTTTGGTTGTAAATGAAATCTACGCGAAGCTCGTTGAGATTCTCTATATATACCGGTGAATCTAGTGTGACTGCTCTTGCTTTTGTTTTTACTAGGATTGGTGCAAATGGGGAATCATCGTAATAAAATTCCGAGTTGTAATAAATAAGGTACTTTCTTCATTTTGTGTTTGTACATACATACGTAGTATTGTTAGTACTAGCGTTTCATAATCATAAAATCATTGGGAATGTTATCAGTAATTAGTAATAGAAAATGCAAGTTTTCTAAATAAAATCATTACATATAATGAAAATAAGGAGCAGTATACACTGCCAGCCATAAGTGTTTGCTTACATGTATATTATCTTATTATTCAAATAAAAAAAATTATAGCCTAACTGAAACCAATATGTTGTTAACTTTAATTAAAAGCTAAACGTAATACATGCATATTCTTCGGTACTTAAGTATTTAAGTACTTTAAAGCTTAATTATCGACAATGATCGTTTTACAACCTAGGTAAGACGATTAAATAAAAACCTTTTTCTCGGAAATCTTAAATACGATTAGGCTATAAATCAAGTAACAAAAGGCCTCATATTTCTATAAAAATTTTAGTTTTCATTCAACTTTCGATGCGTAGAAAATTCGCGTTGTAGTGTTTGCGTATTATTTGAAAATAATGTCGATATTTTGAATAATGCTGCGTAGAAAAGGATTGTCGATTCAAACAGGTGCTCTTATAGTGTCTGATCATGATATTAGAAAAAGTAATATATAAATCGCACTTAAGCCGCACAACTGTGTGCTATACTATTTAAAAAATATAAAGAAACTAGTAGTTTATTGAATAAAATGCACTAAGCTGGCCAAAAGATAAGAATACTATCAGAGGTTCGAGCTATAATTTTTTTAAGTAAAAGAAAGATCTCCACCCGAAATTACAGCACGAACAGTATTCGGAATGGACCAGTTAGCGTCACAACGGCGGAAGAGCGTTCGCGAAAGAAAAATTGTTAAAATAGAGTAGCTGTGCGATAACCTATTGCGCAAGCTAAATAAAATAACTTGGGCAAGACAACAAAATGACTGGACGCTGGAAGATTGGAAAAAAAGTGCTTTGGATCGGCAAATCCAAATCAGAGACATTCCGTTCAAAAATAAGAACGTTTGTCCAAAGATCAGCGAAGGAACGGGTTCGCGGTGGTAGATACAATTCAATCTATGAATTGTATCTACCACCAAGCATGGAGAAGGATCAGTAATAGTTTGGGATTGTTTTGCTGGAAAATCTGTAGGCGATCTTATTAAAACAGACAGTATTAAAAAAAAATTGAAACAGAATGCCGTTTCCTCTGAAGCTCGATTCATTGGAGAAAGTTTTGTGTTCCAACAAGACAACGATCCACAACACTCATCCAGTGTCGGGTTTATTTAGAAGAAAAAAACAAAGAAAAATAAATGTTATTATGAAATGGTCTCCTCATAGCCCTGACTTGAATCCTGTAGAACTGTAATGGATGACTTAAACAGATAAGTGCGAAAACCAGCTCCGACATCCACAATAACGCAATGGACTCAACTAGAGAATACATAATCAAAAATGGAACCGAAAACTCGAAATTGCTAGCAAGCTTGTCGATATTGTGCTAGACAGTAATAAAAACTAAAGGTTGTCACATCGGCTAATTAAAAGTTTAAACAAGTTTAAAAGAATATTTGTTAAAATTGCCAAAAATGTTAGGAATGCGAAAGCAAATATGATTTATGTCAGACGGGTATCGAAAAGTCCTGATTTAAATCTACTAAATTTATTTGTATCGAAAATAGAGAAAGCTTAACGTAGCAGAAAAAATACTAGCAGATATTTCCAGCAACGCATTTTCGCCGCGTAAATTGTATTTAAAATTTAAACATCTGAAATGAAAGTATTTTAGTTGAAGAACGAAAGTAAATAAAGCACATTTCCAATATTCTCTATATATTACTGGACTGTTCCGACAAATGTGTTTCACAAAATCTTCCAAGCAAGTTAATATCAATTATATTTGTTTTCTTTTACAAAAATAACATACTAAGATTGTCGCAGATACATATCTACATACGTATGGTTACATGTTTGGTTACATATCCTGTGTATTATTAAATACGTAAGCCCCTAAATATGCACTCGTTAAAAAGAGGTAAATATTGAAATAACAAGTGAGGGAAAATAGTTTTTTGATACAATCATATTGGATCTCTGTATATTACGTATTTTGTGAAAAAATTCTTTGTATGAAAACCTAAGCGCCTGTACTTAAGATATATTATTTAACTTATACCTAAAGTTTCAATGAGTATTTTTGTGTACATACATAACTACATGAAATTAAAATTAATATTAAAAGAAATTATACACAACTTCGACGGTTCAATGTATGTATAATTTTTTCATTAATGGTCGTAAAATATTTTTAAAAATGTTTTAAACATCGTATGTATATTTATGGTTCTGTTGTAATAATAAATGCACTAATCTTTAGTTTTTAAAATTACAAAAATTAACTTCCATTTCACATTATTTATTGTGTATATGTTCAAAGAATTACTTAAGCTGTTGACTTGTTAATTTTTACACTCACGTACACACTGACTTCTTAGAATTCAGGCCGTAAAGTAGAGACATGCATATAATGCAATTGTATACGCGTACAAAGTTGAAGGCATATATGTATGTACATACATACATATCTACTACATACACTTGGCACTGTAATTCCCAATTTCCTTGCGCCGTATAACAACAAATTGCACCTAGTAAATCCCCTAAACTCATGAGTAATTGTATTTTGTAATATAAGTAGGTCGATAATTTGCAAAATTGTAAATAAGCTCTTGGAAAGGTCAAATTTTATTTCGTTTTATCAGTACGTTCAGTTATGTAGTATTAAACAAGTTCATCTAATTGATAAAACCAAAAACAGTCCTGCTTTATCAAAAACAAATTGTTAAGTCGTTACTATCTTTCTGTCGTATCTATCGAAGTACTTAATAAGGTATATCAATTATAAATATATTGCAAATCGTAGAAGACTACCGAGCCATTGAAAAAGCCTTGACACTATTTTTTATAGTAAATAAAAATTACATTGTTTGAATAAAAATTAACGGTAACATTCATGTACATATGTACATCATAAAAATCAACGAAAGAAGTAAAAGCCTGATGGTGCTATCGAAATATCGAAAAAATAAGAAATGTGAATAATGGAATCTTAATTTAATTCTCTTAACTTTCAAAGAATTTAAAGCAATGTAAAATTATGCAAGCTTTCACAGCCAGCGTCACTTGTACGATCTTCTTGAGGATCTTACAATTGGTGTTGTAGTTTCAATCACTGCATTGTACTCGGTAAAAAGGATTTATTGAAAATGCAAGTGAATAAAAGTCTGAGTATGGTACATTTAAATTTCTTAAACTACATGTTAATATGGTGTAGGACCGTCGGAAACTTGCAAAACAGCTAGCATCAACAACACAAGCTTTTTGATAATTTGTAGTGAAATATGTTGCCATTCTTCTAGTAGAACAGTTTTAACTCGTTTCTATTGGAAACACAGATGAATTCAGCGTTTTAATTCATCCCATAAATGTTTGATTGCATTGATGTCTGTCGATTGTGGCGACGAATGCCGCGGCTGTTAATGTGATAGAGCAAGCATCAATTGATAATACCGGACGTATGCTTCGGGTTATTATCTATCTAGATTACGTGCTTGATAGACCCAATAGTTTAATACTAGTAGTGAAACTGGTTTTTAAGGTATTCAAATATCCATATCTATTCATAATAATGTCGATGAAATGTAATTAACCCACTTACTGCCATGCAATCCCAAACTATGACCAATTGTGATGCTATAAAGAGATTCCCATTACTTGTTTGGCTTGTTTGTTCTTCATTGAGTTTCCTCCCTACTTTTACACGACCTTTGCAGAAAACATTAAGCTTGCATTCATCTATAAAAATAATTTTATTCCAAGACGTCGGATTTTGTTCATGGATATTATTTTCTGCAAATTTTTTCCATTTCTGCATATTCACAGCATTAATGAATAGTTCTTTTTTGGGAAATTCTGGCCTTTAAGCCGAAATTATACGAACAACTACAAATGGTGGCTAGGTGCACGGTAATAGCGCATACATTTTCTACATATTACGTTTCGAACTAAGACGTGGATTCTGGAAGGCTGCCCTTAATCCATTAACTGCCACGATCCCCAAATTGGGATTGAATCTTTAGTGTTTTACAGTTAGTAGTACACGGTGAAATATTTACAACAATTGACATATTTCAATTCATTATAGTTTAGATCAGTCTGCAGGAAGGAATTTCATGAAAATTTGTATGCAGTTTGGATGTTATTCAGAAACAAACTAAGATTCTGAGGTAAAATATCGTTTTGAATTATTGTTTATTTTCATATTTATTATTATATTATAATAAGATTAATTTAAGGTTAAAATAACTATCCATAGCTCAAATTTCAGTTTCTAGTGATTTCCTACAGTGATATACTTATTTTATTACTGATCCCCAATTGGGGATCGTGGCTAATGCCAAGTACAAAAATGACCATGAATGTACATATGTATATTCTTTATAGCTATGAGTAGAGTACGATTTTTAACTCTCTCTGAGCTAGAAGACATTGTAAATGATCCTCATTTCCTTGACGACGATGAATATTCCACTCCAACAGACATAGTTGTACTTCCTCCTGACAATGTAGACATTGTTTCAAATGTAGAGGACATCGACGAAGATATACTGGAGGACAGTGTAATAGAGAACCCATCGAATCATGCATTTCACTTTGACAACTTCTTTACAAGCTTTGAGCTTATGCGAGTCCTAAAAGATAGAAGTATAGCAGCAACTGGGACAGTGCGATATAATCGTATGAATCATTGTCCGGTGAAAACTGACACAGAGATGAAAAATGAAGAACGTATTTCATATGATTACAGATATGATGTTGAGAATGAAATATTTGCAGCTGTATGGAAAGACAACAATATTGTTTAGACTTTGTCAAACTGTGAAGGAGTGCAGCCCTTGCAAAAAGTAAACAGATGGTCAAAAAGTGAAAAAAGGGAAAAGAAAACAGTACAGCCATTCTGTATAGACCGCTACAAGTTCATGGGCGGTATCGATAAATTAGACTGGAATATCAACAAGTAGAGAATAAAAATTCGTGGGAAGAAGTGGTATTTTTCAAATTTTAGCAATATGGTGGATATGGCAGTTGTTAACGCACATGCACTCTTCTGTCTTGCAAATGAAAGAATGCCTCTTCTACAATTCAGAAGAAGTATTACAAGAACATACCTACACAAAACTTCACTGTCTCATCCAAAAAATGCAAGAAGGCCTTGTTTACAGAAGCTATCTAAGAGTCGTGTACCTGATGAAGTAAGGAAAGATCCAGTTGGACACTACTTAGAAAGAACGTTGGAAGGAAAACAGAAAATGTTCCATGTGCAAAACAAATGCGAGGAAGCAGTGTGCAAAATGTAATATTGGGTTGCATGTTGAATGTATGATTGCAAAGCATAAATAATTACAATGTGTTCCTGTACAAAAATATCCTATTTTAATTAAATTTTGATATGTTAGCAAGTACACATTTTTTTCCATACATGCCACGATCCCCAAATGGGACTTTTTATAAATATTGGGTCTGGGAAAAAGTTCGTGGCGTTTTTTCAGTAAAATTCAACTGGTCCCCGCATGGCGCGTGGACGAATTCATTTAAACCGAATATGCTCCATTATTATTGACAATGTTTCGCCATTTTTTTGGTAGATCCATGATCCCATCGGTGAAAAACTTCTGTGGTTTCTGGTCGAAAAACTGAATCAAGTAGTTTTCACAGGCTTCTTTTGAAACCAACTTAATTCCATTGAGAGAGTTCTGCAGAGATCGAAACAGATGATAGTCAGAGGGTGCTATATCCGGACTGTAAGGTGGGTGCATCAAAACTTCCCAACCAAACTCTCTCAATTTTTGACGGGTCATCAAAGAAGTGTGTGGTCGGGCGTTGTCATGATGGAAGACAACACCTTTCCTATTAATCAATTCGGGCCGTTTTCTTTCAATCGCCTGGCGTAATCTCTCTAGTTGTGCACAGTAGAGTTGAGAATCAATCGTCTGACCAGTTGGAAGTAGCTCGTAGTGGACGATTCCCCTCCAGTCCCACCATACACACAGCATCACTTTTTTTGGCGTCAATGTTGGCTTAGCGAACGCTTGTGACGGCTCACCATCCTTTATCCACGATCTTTTACGCTTCCGATTATCGTACGTAATCCATTTTTCATCTCCGGTTATTAAACGTTTCAGAAACGGCTCGATTTCATTCCGTTTCAGCAGCGCATCGCAGATGTTAATTCGGTCCATCATGTTTTTCACGCTCAACTCATGAGGAACCCATACGTCAAGCTTTTTTTTGTAACCAGCTTTGTGTAAATGGATCAAAACAGTTTTGTGGTCAATGCCTAGCTCCATGCCAATATCGACACTGCTGATATGCTTATCTTGTTGGACTTTTTCAAGAATTTCATCAGATTTTTCAGTGATTGGACGACCGGAGCGTGACTCATCTTTCACATTGAAATTTCCAGAACGAAAGCGAGCGAACCATTTCCGCGCAACAGATTTCGATAAAGTACCTTCACCGTACACAGCACAAATTTTATCACAAGCCTGCGCAGCGTTCTTCCCCTTATCATAATAATATTGCAGAATATAGCGAAATTTCTCATTATTCTTCTCCATTTTCAAGTGCGAATAACTTTCCAACCACTGCACCGATTACAATGTTTCTACGCTCAAACTAACGTTCGGAAGGTCATCTAAAAAACGAGCCGTCGGTGGTGTCGCTGTGACTTGTTGTTCTTTAGTTATCGGCAACCAATGCCATCTATCGGGAAAAACGCCACGAACTTTTTCCCAGATCCAATATGTCATTCTGTTCAGCCCAATGACAATTATTTTACTTGTAACATAATATATTGCATTTTTAGCCTCCAAAGCTACATTTCCATGCCAAAAAAATAATTTTAAAAACCTGGCAGTTAATGGGTTAAAGTGGTTCTGCGCTGTCGATTATTTATCTGGGCAGACCTTCCAGATTTCACATTATTTTCTCATGATCCTGTTTCTTTAAAATTTCTTGAGATAATTTGCACGACCGACTTTGCAATCCCTATAGTTTTTCCGATCTCTACTAACGTAATTTTATAACTAACTTTCTTACTGCTACAGCCTCTTCTCTTCTTGGTGTAGTCATTTCTGCTAAACCGCTTACGCTGTTGACAAACGTATGCGATTAATATCCCCATTAACTTATACCTAACACAGTAAGGGTCTTCCTCCACCAATGAGAATGCGACTTTGATAGAGCGTACCGTATCTACACTTTTGTTGCATAGTTTACATGGCCTAGCCCCAATAATCCGTTTATACTATATTTGTGTTAATTAATCTTACCATAATTGATGTTCATTATATTGTAATGAGTATTTCATGCGCTTATTCTGTTATCAGTTTTTCCTATATGCGCTCATGTGTCCGCATGTAGACTTTTGTTTGTGTTGCCTTCAATTCACCGGTGAATAACTGATGATCAAATGCATACTGTTTCGCATTATTGTCACCAAACATAGTCTTTTTCAATTTAGTTCACTTGTACAAGCGTTAATAATTGAGACGCGTTTCGTATAATACAATACTCATCAGTTAATTTGACCTAAATCTAATCCAAATGATAACACAAAATAGCGAGAGAGAACTATACTTCCATCTTTCAGACAGAAATAAAACTATCAAAGGAAAAACCGTGTGGTATTACTCATCCTTCTAGTTTGTAGTTTCTATTAATTTTATTCCTATTCGAAATACGTGTTATTGTTTAAACATTTTTCTTGAATTTCTTAAGTAATTAGTCCAATTAACAGCGACACGTAACCAAAGTGGTGATTAGATTGGAAACAGTTATTATATAAAATAATTCCTTGGCTATCCTACAATATTACTAACATTTTTCTAGTGTGCAGACCAGCCTTCCTGCTGGACATTCCCATATGGCATCCATTTTTTCGTGACTTGTAAGTCAATATAGTTAAAAATATCATTTGTTAGTAATCATAATTAAAAAACTACATGATAATAGGCAATCCATCTTCCTTTTTTAAAACAACATGCGAACCAATAAGCTATAGATGACCAGAGTCGGGATGTTTTCCCGCGGGCCAGGTTCATGCTGAATACGCAGTCATCCTGCCCCCTCCGGTGTAATGTAATTAAACAGATGACGTGTAGAATTAGTTAGTGTCGAGCGGATCTTTATGTAAGATGACGGATGTGCGTAAGGGAAAAAAAGACCTACGGTTGACGCACTGCGTAAGTTTATTGTAAAGTTTGCGATAAACCATTGATGTATTTGTACTGTGATAAACGCAACTGTAAAAATCATATAAAGAGTGTGCAACACCAAAATAAGAGAAATAACGCGCCATCAAAAACGCAATTTATGTTTGATTTACTGTTCATGATAATCGCCTGTGTTTGAGACATATACTACTCGATAAACAATCGTTTCGTGACTTCTGGAATAAATATAGTCCCCACTGGAAGCTAGCGTCCCTAAGAGCGTTACATAGCCATATGCTAACTGTGCGTAACGACATTGAAAACATGAGTGATAGAGAGTATAGCGACAATGTGTAGTGTATTAGTTGTTCCCTTAGAGACAAGTGTGAGGGACTTTTACATGTGTCGTGTAAAATTAATGCTTTACATCTTGTAGCACAGAGTATTCGACAATGTTATCCAGAGATGGATGCATTGATTTCAAATACTAAAAGAGTGTTTTTGAAATCTCTCAAACGAATTCGAGAATTCCACAGACGGTGCCCCGCTATTCCTGAGCCACCAGAGCCAATTCTCACACGTTGGAGAACACGGTTAAAAACAATTTTCTATTACGATTCTATTGCGATTCTAACGAAGCTGCGGTAATTAAGGAAAGTCAGAAAAAGTTTGAAAATACATCCGTTGAAATCGATTTAAAACAAATTTACGACAACTATAAAGGTTTATTAGACTTAATAGATAATAGAGTTTATTTGGCTTAATAGATAATAGGCTGTCGTTAGTGCAGTCAATGTAAATTGCGAACGATTTATGTGCTACAAGTGACCTTAAAAATATGTTGTTGCAGAAAGTTCGAAAGTGTTATAAACAAAGATTTCGATTTTACCAGATTAAGACAAATTTGTGACAATGCATGTATAGATCCGTTATCTATTTCTAAATTCTATTAATTATGCCTGTATTACATCCGTTGATGTCAAGCGGTCATTTTCTAAATATAAGAAGATCTTTTTAACACGGCGTACGTTGCTCTCCACGACAAATGTAGAATCTTACGTCATGCTGCAGACATTTTGTCAGTCTTATCCATTTTGTGCTATGCATCAATAGCTGTGAATAATGTGTGTTATTTATAAAACAAAACATAAATGTTATAAATAATTTTTGTATCATAAGGTTGCGCGTTTTTTCGTACACTCGCCTTAATAATTAATAATCTTTACGGTCCTGGCTACGTGAGAAATATCTCAACTCTAATCATGACATCACAAATCGAATTCGTCTCGTTTAAATTTCACATCATGACTTTTCCGACAGTCCTATAGCTTCGTCTCGTCGATACTTTACGACAATAATATGTAATTAACAGTAATCTTAAAAGTATCTATTTATTTTTTTTCACAAAATAAAGTTCGTTCTTTCATTAAATCACAAATTAATCTAAATTCAAAAATTGTCGAAAATTATCTTCCCATATACAAAGATAACAGCTAAAAGCAAGAATTTTTAAAACGTTTATTTCCCTTTTTTTGAAAGAATTAATTTGGAAATTGACACTTAGCTTTTTCTTTTATTTTTAAAAACCATTTATTCTTGGAAAACTGTTTTCCGAAACAAAATATGAAGAATTTACATTTACGCTTAATGTACTGATTACTCATCATAAATTTCTATTAGTACAGATTTTATTTTTTTTATTTGCGTTTTTGGACCAATAGAGATAACAAAACACTTTGTTTATAATGAGTGTCCCAAAATTAACGCAAGATTTGAATTTGTCGCCATTTGTGCAGTAAAGTGTTGGCAACCCTAAAAAAAACAATTCGACAGCTGACAGTTTAGGGTTAGTAAAAATGGAGCGTAACACGATAGAACAACGTGGACAATATTTCAAAAATAATGAAAGCTTGGCGGCCGCAATTCGAAAATTTCATACAAAATATGGTCGGAATAGTGTTTTAACTTCGTCAACTGTGAAGAGATTAATTGAAAAATTGAGGGAGACTGGATCCATTGGAGACGCCAAACACACTGGTCGTCCAAAAACAAGCCGCTCAAATGTCAATATCGAAGCAGTGCGTGAGAGTGCCGGTGAGAATTCAGGAACTTCAATTCGGCGTCGTAGACAAGAATTGCAAACTTCAAGAAGCTCTCTACGGCGTATACTCACTAAAGATCTGTCTCCATGCTTTCAAAATTCAATTAACACAACAACTGAAGCCTAATGATCATGCAAAGTGAAGAGAGTTCGTTGAATGGATTATTGAACATCAACAAACGGATGCTGATTTTTCGAGCAAAATCATCCTAAGCGATGAAGCACATTTTCACCTTGATGGCTTTGTTAATCGCCAAAATTGCCGATTTTGGGGTTCTGAGAACCCACATGTGATTGTCATATAACAATTGCATCCACGACGTGTCACTGTTTGGTATGGATTTTGGGCCGGAGGCATAATTGGACCATACTTTTTGAAAATGGGGCTGGTCAAGCAGTGACTGTTTTGGTGCTCGATATCGCGACATAATAACACAGTTCATTCTGCCGAAATTGGATGATGATGTGACCAATATGTGGTTTCAACAAGACGGTGTCACATGCCATACAGCCCTTGCTGCATGAGACATTTCCAAGTCGTGTACTCTCTCGTTTCAGTAATCAGAATTGGCCCCCTAGATCGTGTGATTTAATACCATTAGATTTCTTTTTATGGGGTTATTTGAAATTACACTTCTATGTCAACAAGCCCACAACCACCCGTGCATTAAAGGAGGAGATTCAACGCTGTATCAACGAAATTCAGCCACATTTATGCAAAATGGTTATTCTATAAATAACCCTATCCTATGTACTCTATGATTCAATAAAAAAATAACAATCGAAAGACTAAAAACTGTTTTCTATTTAATTCAAATCTTACGTTAATTTTGGGACAGCCTTTTTCCCTTTTTACAGTTATGTAATTGTTTTTCTTTTTTGCCGTTTAATATATTTTTCCTGTTGAATATTGTAAATTTACAATTTTAAACATTCTTCAATTAACAAAATTATATCGTGTTTCTATACGTTTATAATTATGTGTGGAACTGAAGAAACTGCTATGATTTTTATTGTAATTAAAGTTGCAAATATACACAAGTGCAGAGTAAGTTAATTATTTAGTTAGGTATTTAATACATTTCCCAAGGAACAATTTTTAAATTTCGCGGGTGTTTTAAGTTGCCCAAGGAAAAAATAACTACATCTAAAATTATATTTTATTTTATTACAGCATGAATATTAATAATTAAGGTGTATATTTCAAAATCAAAATTAAAACGAAAACCGTACGCATTAAAAACATGTTATTTCCTAATTGCTTGAATGAATTGAAATCATAGCTAACCTTTATTTTTACTACTACCAACTCAAAACTTCCGCGAAATTTAAAAATTGTTCCTTGGGTTGTAATACATTAAAAACTGCCTTCACGTCTCCAATTTTCTGTTATTTCTTATATTACCTCTTTTATTATTTCTTATTATTCACAAAGCAGAAAATTAAATAGTTATTTCTTATTTTACATAGCCGTAAATTAACCTTACGAATTTTATTTTATATTTATTTTCTATATCATCATATATATGCATTTAATAAATTAATTTAATTTATAAGCTATAAAATGAACAGGCAGTAAACAAGTTATTAAATTTTCTACAAAATACAACTTTTTGCACCTCCAATAGAATGTTTTAAAATTGAAACCAGTCTTTATTGATTTGTATTCTTACTTACCTGTATTTAGTTATTTCTTTATTTTTTTTATTTTGTGTCTCGTTCGCTGCGTTGATTTCATTATATCTGTAGCGAGAGCAATATTGTCCTTGAACCCTCGTTTGTACACTAACTCCCATCTTACTTGTTTGTCTAATCTATTATTAAATGTTTTTTTGATGCTTTAGATTCAGAAATCTGGAATTTTTCTTATATATCCGTTGCTCGTTATTAAATATTCTAAATTGATTTACTTTATTGTTTATACTAGCGTTTCACAATCTTTTTACACAGTGACCCAATAATTTTCTTTGTACTGGTATCGCGATCCAAATATACATATATTTCGCGATCTAGCAAAATGATATGTATATAATTATAATAAAAGAGTGCTGCTTGCATCTGCACTATTCCGTACCAATATTTTTATACAAAACAAATGATTACATTAATCAAAACTGACTATTTCAAACAATAAGAATTGTTGAAAATCCTATTATACAGTTAACAATTCTTGCTTAGCTTGTAAGAAACACAAACATAGCGTATAAGTTATTCCAGTGTTAACGTTAGTCTGCAATCATGAACAGTGCCGCGAGAGTTAGCAGATGACATCAATGTATTGGGTTGGCAACTAAGTACTTTCGGTTTTTACTGATAGAGAGCGTTGCTTTATTTTTTGTATAACGTATGTTAGTGCTGTACTTTATCGTTTGTCGCGTGATACTAGTCATATTGACGTAACTTCAGAAGCAAGTAGTGCGTGATTTTTATTAAAGCTATTTGTTGTGGGTTAATTTTAAATGGAGTGCAGAAACGAACATTTTCGACATATTTTACTATTTTATTTCCGTAAAGGAAAGAAAGCTGCTGCGGCTCACAAAAAGATATGTGAAGTTTATGGTGCTAATTGCTTAACAGAGCGCACGTGTCAGACTTGGTATACAAAATTCCGTTCTGGAGATTTTTCCCTCAAAGATGAGCAACGTTCTGGTCGGCCTACTGAAGTTGATGATGACCAAATCAAAGTCATAATTGAAGAGGATCGTCATATAACTGTTCGAGAGGTTGCGGAGAGGCTACATGTATCGCACACAACAATTGAAAAACATTTAAAATGTCTTGGGCTAGTTAAGAAACTTGATATTTGGATACCTCACGAATTGAAAGAAATTCATTTAACACAAAGAATCAACTTTTGCGATATGCACCTTAGACGAAATGTCCTATACAGTAACATAGTTCGAAAATGATCGTGGAGCAAACACGATAAACCAGCTCAAACCACATCGAAAGTTGAATTGCATCCAAAAAAGATCATGCTGTCAATTTGGTGGGATTACAAAGATGTTGTGTTTTTTGAGCTGCTTCCAAGGGACCAAACGATCAATTCTGATGTTTACTGTCAACAATTAATAAAACTGGATGAAGCAATCAAAGAAAAACGGCCAGAATTGTCAAATCGGAAAGGTGTAGTTTTCCACCAAGATAATGCAAGGCCTCACACATCTTTGGCAATTCGTGGGAAACTATTGGAGCTTGGCTGGGAAGTGATGCCACATCCCCCATACAGAACTGATCTAGCACCATCTGATTACCATTTATTTCGAAGTTTGCAGAATTCTTTGAATGGTAAAACTTTCACAAATGACGATGACCTTCACTCGCACCTGGTTCAGTTTTTTGCTGATAAGGACCAGAAATTTTATGAGCGCGGAATCATGCAGCTGAAAGAACGATGGCAAAAGGTCATTGAGCAAAATGGAAAATATATAATTGATTAAAAACTATTCTTTGTGAATAATCAACATGCCTCCCCCAAACTATTCTTTGTTTAAAAAAAAGTGTTTTATTTTATACTACAAAACCGAAAGTACTTAGTTGCCAACCCAATATATATCAATAAATGAAGTGGTAAACAGCTTCAATCAGCTGTTAAAATTGTTTTAGTTGTCCAGGGACCGTTTACTACTTGTTTAATACCTGTCATTTATTAATACCTAGAATGATACTATTTGTTAAACTTCAAGGGCTATGGACAGCTTAAATAGTTTGATGATCAGTTTCTAAAACTGTTTAAACTGTCCAGAGACCGTTTATTACTTGTTCAATATCTATTATTTAATAATATCTACATTGACGCCTTTTGTTAAACTTCGGTGCTCATATAGCAGTTTCAGATCAACTGTTAGAGTTATTTAAGCCACCCAGCGATCGTTTATTACCTGTTTAATATCTGTCAGTTATTAATAACTGCAATACTATCTGTTAAATCCTCAGAAGCTATGGGCACATTAAATAGCTTGACAATCAGTTTCTAAAACTGTTTAAACTGTTCAGGGGCCTTTTGTTACCTGTTCAATATCTATTTATTAATATCTACACTAACGCCTTTTGTTAAATATCTGTGCTCATATAGCAGTTTCAAATCTGTTGAAGCTGGTTAAACTATCCACAGGTCGTTCATTACTAGTTTAATACCTGAACGTCTGAGAATAATTCATATGTTAATAATGCCCTATTTACGACGCGTTTCAAGTATTAAACTTTATTCAGGTAAACTCTAGTGTTATTAACAAACTTATTCTCTGTGGGTTATCTTACCGTTTGCGATACAGCAAAATAATGGGAAAACGATGCCTTCCTTTCTCGTACAAACATGCAAATGTCCGAACGAAGAATAGCGAGACGAATACGAACTACATCCTTCGTTCGGATTTTTGCATGTTTTAACGAGAGAGGGGGCGCTGTTTTTTCATTCTTTAATATCTCTCATTCATCAATATTCGCACTGATGCTATCTATGAAACCTCCGTGGCCATGTACAAAAACTACAGACTAACGTTAACACTGGATGACTTATATCCTACCACCAATGTTATTTGTGGATGACATAAAACGCGAAAAAAGACACTTATGTTAAATCTTATGGGTTTTTAATTATGTACTCTCTCAGCTACTATAGTGCTTAACACATGGATCAATAAGTCCCGAGACTAACCCATAGATGGCGCTCGTAGTAAACCAGTAACCACGTCTTTCTAGAGTACTAACCTTTGCTTGAAACGTGTCAAAATTTTAAGTCGATCGGACCAGAAACAGCTGAGTTATCGAGGTTGGAGTAAAGTCGTTTTGTAGTTTGTTTAAACAATGGAAAAAACCGAGTTTCGTGTTCTGATAAAACATTGTTTTTTAATGGGTAAAAACACCACGCAAGCAAAACAATGGATTGAAAAATGTTACCCGGACTCTTGTCCATCAAAAGCAACGATTTGTCGGTGGTTTGCCGAGTTTAAACATGGTCGTACCGACACAAATGACGCGGAACGCTCGGGTAGACCTGTGGAAGCCGTTACACCGGAAAATGTGAGTGAAGTGACAAAAATTATAATGAAAGATCGTAAAGTGAAGCTCCGTGAGATTGCTGAGATGACACAGATATCATATGGAAGTGTATTTACTATCCTTCATGAAAAATTGAGCATGAAAAAGGTTTTTTCCAAGTGGGTGCCGCGATTGCTCTCGATGGAACAAAAACAGCAACGAGTCGATGATTCAGAAAGCTATTTATCGCTATTTACTCGCAACAAAAAAGATTTCTTGCGTCGTTACGTGACCATGGACGAAACATGGATACATCACTACACTCCAGAGTCGAAGCGGCAGTCATCTGAGTGGCGCACAGCTGGCGAAAGCCGTCCGAAACGTCCGAAAACGCAGCAGTCAGCTGGCAAAGTCCTGACGTCAGTTTTTTGGGATACACATGGCGTGATTTTCATTGACTACCTCGAAAAAGGTAAATCGATCAACAGTGATTATTATATTGACTTACTGGTGCTTTTGAAGGAGGAAATCGCAAAAAAACGACCGCACATGCACAGAAAAAAAATCCTTTTTCACCAAGACAATGCACCCTGTCACAAGTCGATGAAAACAATGGCAAAATTGAACGAATTGGGTTTTGATCTGCTTCCCCACCCCCCATATTCGCCAGATTTAGCCCCCAGTGACTACTGGCTCTTTGCTGATCTTAAAAAAATGCTCCAGGGAAAAAGATTTGGCTCAAATGAGGAGGTCATCGCTGAAACTGAAGCTTATTTTGAAGCGAAAGATAAATTTTTTTATAAACATGGTATTGAAAAATTGGAAAAGCGTTGGAACCATTGTATCACCCTAAAAGGTGATTATGTTGATGAATAAAAAAAAATTTTGCAAAAAAAATGTTGTTTTCATTGTTAGTCTCGGGACTTATTGATCCATGTGTTAAATAATTACAACTTATATGGATGTGTTGCTAACGCACATATAATTTTAATGTGTTTATACATGATTTATTTCGTCCTATTATACGGAATCCGTTGGACAATAAAATATTTTATGATTTTGTGATCATGCTGTTCGGCCAAATTAAAAAACAGCCAATAATATGACCGCAATCTTTATATCAATTCCTGTAAGACCTGCACATGCATTTTAAGGTTAAGATGGTCTATAACCAAAAAATGCGCGAATATCGGACACATTCGTCATATGCGTTGAAGGCGACGACATAGAAGGATTAGTTACCAATTATAGATATACAAATAAAATAATCGTTTCCATAGAATAGGTTTTGGTCACCATTTAATAACAATATTTGCAACAACTAAAATGTTATCATATGAAACAATTGGTAGTAGTACAATGAGAATTTTATAGAATCAGTAATTAATATACATATATATACTGGGTGAGCAAACTCAAGTGAAGTGTGGTGGTATCATAAAGGTCTCTAGTTCAATCTCAAATGTTGGCTAAATAATTTTATAGCAAATTATTTCCACACGGTTCTTGACATTTGACAGATGTGAAATTTACAAATGTACTTACAATAGCCAGAAAATTAGTCAACATACGAGGGAAGACAAAACTAAATAAAAAACGAACTAAATAATTTAATCAAAAATACGTAAGTAAGTAAAAACAGCGTATCGGTAATACTCAGAAATTCTTAGACAACTTACGAAAACTAAAAAAGATGAAACCAGGGACCTTTATGATACCACCACACTTCACTTGAGTTTGCTCACCCAGTATATGTATGTATGTATATATATATATATATATATATATATATATATATATATATATATATTAGATGCGCAACTAAGTTCTCGCTGTTTTTCAAGAGATAGCTCCAGTAGTAAGTGCTGGTCGATTGTGACATAACCAAAACGTAATGAACCAAGCTTAGACATACGGTAAACAAACCGCTTTGACACATTAGTGATTCTGTTTTTGCGTCATATACTTTTGATTGTGTGAAAATGTCTGATTTTGTGCCAAATAATCGTAATTTGCGGGAAGTGTTGCTTTTCTTCTTTCATTCGAAGAAAACGGCGACTGAAGCGCATCGAAAGCTCCAAAAAGTTTATGGAGATGCTGCTCTAAGTGAAATAACGTGCCGTGATTAGTTCCGTCGCTTCAAAGACGGTGATTTCGATGTTGACGACCGTTCGCGTGAAGGAAGACCAAAAACCTTCGAAGACGCTGAATTGGAGGCATTGCTCGATGAGGATCCGTGCCAAACGCAAAAGGAGCTTGCTTCAGCATTAGGAGTTACTCGCCAAGCCATTTTCCAGCGATTGCATGCGTTGGGAATGATTCAAAAACAAGGAACCTGGGTTCCTTATGATTTGAAGCCAAGAGACGTTGAGCGTCATTTTTTCGCCTATGAACAACTGCTCCAGCGGCAAAAAAGAAAGGGTTTTCTTCATCGCATCATTACGGGTGATGAAAAATGGATTCATTACAGCAAGCCAAAGAGAACAAAATCATGGGGACTGCCCGGTCATGCTTCTACGTCGTCGGTTCGGCCGAATATTCACGCAGCGAAGGTTTTGCTGTCTATTTGGTGGAATCAGGGCGGTGTTATTTATTATGAGCTGTTGAAACCGAACGAAACAATCACTGGGGAACGGTATCGAACTTAATTGATGCGATTGAGCCGAGTACTGCGCGAAAAGCGGCCACAATACGAGCAGAGGCACGAAAAAGTGATTCTACAGCATGACAACGCTCGGCCTCACATTGCCAAACCCGTTAAAACCTACTTAGAAACGCTCAAATAGGAGGTCCTACCCCACCCGCCATATTCCCCAGATATTGCGCCGTCCGATTATTACTTGTTCCGTTCGATGGCACATGGTCTGGCTAATCAGCAGTTCCGCTCATATGAAGACATCTCAAAATGGCTTGATTCGTGGATAGCCTCAAAAGACGAACACTTCTACCGTGACGGTATTCGAGCTCTGCCAGAAAGATGGGAAAAAGTTGTCGCTAGCGATGGGAAATATTTTGAATGATTCATTTGTAAACATTTTTTCACAATAAAATTACATTTTCAGCAAAAAAAAACTTAATTGCGCACCTAATATATATATTACTAAACACCACCAAATAATATATTTTTAATTCCAAAAGAATATTAGAATTATTGTTACATAGAGTTAGAATATATGTATGTACGTTCTCTAATTATAAATATATCAGCTTGTGAAAGATATATTTATATTATGATATTGTCAATTTGTTGATAAACATCGACTAATGTTTATAAATTCTTGTATAATTAATAACATAAGTTACTTAAATGTTTCTAAATTGTAAACACTGAGTAATGAATAATGTGTTATATTAGATCATCCTCATTTTAATAACTAACTAATTAATTGCTAATATCGTAATCACATATATTTATAAAAATGTGTATTGAAATACACCCAAAATAAATTTGGCCCAATTTAATATGCCAATTAAGTAATTATCCGCCCCAGTTAACTTGAATTTGTTCGCTGCCAAAACGGGACCCTTCAACCTGTAATATACTAACCCAGTCTTTTACGTTACCATATGTTACTGTTGATGAAGTGATTGATTACAGCGCAATAGATGGCAGTTCGACAAACTGTTAAGTGTCTTTAGTTAGATTCCTATCTTCCGATCAACCAATTCGGGTAATTAGATCATAAAGCTCTTCACTATTTTTTTAGCTTTTGAGTTATGTTAAAAAGAGTTGATTAAAAGAATCCATTTGAATTCATGTGCTACCCTAACTGATTTTAAATAACACAACAAGTAATTCAATGGATCGTCAACTACGAGTGGATGTAACGAATAACGATTTCGCAAAAGTCTTTAATACTCTTAACCAACCTGCATTCGTTTCCAAAATAAATTCTCTTAGATTTTCAGTTTAAAAGTTAAATTTATTGATTCATGTCTATACAACGTATACCGGATAACATTTCCAACATTGAGATCTCTTCGACAATTGTTTGAATATCTTTCATGATTTGTTTATATTCCATAAACTACTCACTGTTAATATTTTATAAAATTCATTGAAAAATACTTTTTTAATAGATAGTATATGTAATATGTAAAGAAGAGAAAGAAACGCTCAAAAATTTCAAAGTCTAGTCGATGTTCCATAAGAAGCATTTCATTTAGGCTTTGAAATTAATAAATTGAAAGTTCAAAAACAGTCGATATTTAAATTTTTAATGTCTACTGTGACAAAAAGTTACTAAAAGGAGAAGAAATTAGGCATCCTTCTTTTTCTTGTTAAAATTTCTGAAATATATGAAAATTTGGTAATCTAATGATTTCACTAGTCATTAGGAATCATCTAATTCAACCAAAGTAATATCTTTTATAATTAGCAAGATTCCCTTGTTGGAAATGTTATCTGGGAGATGTGGGCATGATATACTAGTTAAATGCTTCATACCACAACTTTGATTCTGGTTGTTTTAATGATTCATCGGGTGTTCCGTCGGGATCGCATCTTGGCCCATTTTCTGTATTTATATAATCTGACTGCCATCGACTGTAGAGTTTCAGCTTATGCTGTCGATTTAACAACATTTTCCTCAATACTATCTGCTCCATACTATTTAAATTTACAGCATAATCCTAGTATCTCATGCAATTGATGCGACTTCAATAAATTAACGCTCGATGTCAACAAATGCAGAGTAGTTACCTATTCTAAACGCAATAATCTCGACTGGTTTGATTAGACAAACCAAGATCAAAGACTTGGGAGTTCTTTTTGACACATGCCTAAACTTTTGTAATCACATTCACTCAATAAGCAATTCAGCTTAGTTTTGTCATTCGTTCTTGCAGACCATTATCAAGTTCTTATAAAATAAATCATTTCCTTTCTAAATAAATATTTCAAAAGGAAAAATTTCTAAATAAATAAAAAATAAAAGAAAGTAGATAGAAAAAACTCTTTCAAATTGACATAATGCAAAATGCATTATTTTATTAAGACAAAATATTTTTCAATGTTTTTGTTAATCTCTTCAAGTAATATAAACGCACAGAAGGTAAAAATTAATTTAAATGTATCTATTACTGAAAACTTTATACAATATTTGCATACAAATCTCACCAACAATTTTGTCTCCAACTCTAACAATGAGGTATTATTCTAAACAGTCTCTGTGAAAGTTGCGGAATACAAAGGGCACTAGGAAAGTTTTACAATATGACACAACAATGAATCGTAGTAAGCTCTTTGTTGCTGCATGTTGAGACATGTTCATACGTGCATAGTAGCCACCGCGCCATGTCGATGGGCTCAGTTATTCATTAGCAGCGAGAGTGTAAAGTGCTTGCGATGGCATCGTGGTCACGAAATGAGATTAGGGCAGTTTTGCGTTATAATTTCGTGCGTGGTTTAAACATAGACCAGTGCTTCGAAGAAATGGCTCTTGCACTAGGTGATGTTTGTCCACATCGCACGATATTCAGGTGGTATAGAGAATTCCAAAGGGGAAATTTAACTGTGGAGGATGCTGAGAGACCGGGAAGGCCACGAACGTCAGTTACGAAGGAAAACGTTACTACTGTGAGGAAAATGCTTGGCGAGGACAGGCGAGTGACCTACTAACAAATAGAGGATACTTCAGGCCTAAATGCACCAGCAATTCGTTCGATTCTGCATGATCATTTGCACGTGAAGAAACTTTGTTCTCTCTGGGTGCCGCATCGACTGACTGAAGAGCAGATGACACGACGTGTGACTTGGCGCCGGGAGATGCTAAAAAAGTTTAATAAGGGACAATCTCGGTATGTGAATAACATCGCGACAGGTGACGAGATTTGGCTGTACTATTACGATGTGCCGACCAAAGCTCAAAATAAAGTTTGGGTCTTTGATGATGAGGACAACCCCGTAGTTGTCAGAAAATCCCGATCTGTAAAGAAGAAAATGATAGCTGTAGTTTTCAAATCGAGTGGAATTATGGAAGGCGTTGTTTTGGGCACACAGAAGACAGTCACAGCTAAGTGGTATACTGAATAATGCCTGCCTAAAGTCATTGGATCTATGAAGAACCTGCGGCCAAAGTCAAGAGTGGACATCTGGTTTCTCCATCACGATAATGCTCCAGCTCACCGCGCCAAAGCCTGCACCGAATATTTCACCACGACAGGATTGAAACTTCTCGAGCACCCTCCCTATAGTCCAGATCTTGCTCCCTGCGACTTTGCGCTGTTCACGTCTGTGAAAATGAAGCTAAAAGGGAGGCGGTTTTCCAGTGATGAAGACCTTCTGCGGTCTTGGGACAACGAGTGTGCTTTACTCCCTAGTGAAACTTGGCAGAACTGGTTTTTAAAGATTGGTTTCGGAAGATGGAGAGGTGTATTGAGTGTAGAGAAAATTACTTTGAAAAAATTAAATAAACAAAGTTGTATTGCAAAACTTTCCTAGTACCCTTTGTATTAGTCAAAATCCTTTTTTATATTCTGTTAGATATTAAAAATTATTGTTATTACTACTTTTTTTATTACAAAATTACCAAGAATATACTAGAACAAGTACCATAATAATTCTACAAATAAATGAAAAAATGTTTATTTTCAAAATATATAAATAATATCTATTTATGTTCTTCTACTTATATATTTGATGTATTTCCAATTAAATATGTGTTTTCAAACAAAATTGAAATAAAATACATACATCAATATCCAATTATTACAATATTTATAAAGAAACAAATGTTCACTGCGATAATGACACTATAAAACCTTATATCTGGCCTTGTTAAAGGTGTGATGACCGGCCGTTTGAAGTTTCAACAGTTCTTCCTTAATTAATCTGGTAATTTCTGATTTGGCCTTCGATACAGCAATGTCACTGGTACTTTCAATAGCCAGATATAATTTTCTTTCACCGTCAGGTGGAGATTTTCCAGGAGGCACGTATGTACCACGAACAGTGATTCCGGCCTCGGAATATTCGGAAATTTGAGCAAGAGCTTCCTGCAATAAAATTTTTAAATTAATAAAATTCAAGTTTTATTGTCAAAATAGAAATTACTTTAGATGATCATTACATTGTTTATCATATACTTGTAAAAATGAAATTATTGTTTCATTTAATCCAATATTTCACACTTAATTTTTAAGCATAATAATAATTGCCTTTATTGTCGAGCAGATTACTCCATTAAAAAAGGGACAGCACAACAATAAAGTGCAGTGTTAAAATTAAACTGAAATTCATAAGAAAAGTAAATTTGAAAAAGTTTAAAATCAAAAATAAATGAAATGTAAATATACGA
This sequence comes from Dermolepida albohirtum, assembly GCA_031893035.1. Taxonomy (NCBI): domain Eukaryota; kingdom Metazoa; phylum Arthropoda; class Insecta; order Coleoptera; family Scarabaeidae; genus Dermolepida; species Dermolepida albohirtum. The sequence continues at coordinate 47,178 of JAVIWB010002370.1, forward strand.
AATACTAGAGCTTAACAAAAGTTAGGACATTATCAATAAATGTGATCATGAATAAGTTCAGTGGTGTTTTTTTCCAACAGAAGGGTGAAAAAATCACAATACATTTTGTTAACATTGTTAACCAGGTGTCTAATAGGTACTATGGCAAAGACATTTATTCTAGCTATGGTTTCAAGTAATGTTTCACTGAATATTATTCCATATTTTGGTACTTTGATATCAACAGCAGATAGTAAATTCGGAGGGTCGATGCTTTTGTTACGAGGGAGCGTTTTTATATTCGCGGAATGAGCGGGTTGTAGAGGGGTGAGTAGGCGCATTGGGGGCGTGGCCTGTGCAAAGTCATTGGATCTATGAAGAACCTGCGGCCAAAGTCAAGAATGGACACCTGGTTCCTCCATCACGATAGTGCTCCAGCTTACCGCATCAAAGCCTGCACCGAATATTTGACCACGACAGGATTGAAACTTCTCGAGCACCCTCTCTACAGTCCAGATCTTGTTCCCTGCGACTTTGCACTGTTCCCGCATGTGAAAATTAAGCTAAAAGGGAGATGGTTTTCCAGTGATGAGGACCCTCTGCGGGCTTGGGATAACGAGTTTGCTTTACTCCCTAGTAAAACTTCGCAGAACTGGTTTAAAGATTGGTTTCGGAGGATGGAGAGGTGTATTGAGTGTAGAGGAGTAGAGGAAATTACTTTGAAAAAAATTAAATAAACAAAGCTGTATCGCAAAACTTTCCTAGTACCCTTTGTATATTTTCTACAGCAGCACAATAACGTTTCAAAATTATAATTACATAGGTATTAGTTTTACTATTTCGTTACGTTATAAAAATTATATTTTAATATTAAATATTGTATGAAAACATAACCAACTGCACTTGCAAATGAAAGAAATTACTCAGGTCTCTTAATACAAAAACAACACATCCATTTGGAGTAAAAGTAAAACGAATTTTAAAGATTTTGGAAGAACATTCGCACACTTCGATAAATTTTTAACTATTTCTTTTCTATATAAATCTAGAAAATACTAAAGAGCCATGTATTCTTAATTACAAATTCTTAGTACCTCAATCATGAACAAAAATAGCAGAGAAGTAGATTCCAAAAAAAAAGTACTTGAGTGTAGTTCTTCAGAGAGTAGCAAATATTAATTACTCTGTACAGTAAATGCACATTTTCCTTTTATGTAATATAATCCGAGGTAGTTCTTTAATTACTAATTTTTAAAAATATATTCATATGTCACTGCTACGAGGGAGCGTTTTTATATTCGCGGAATAAGCGGGTTGTGGAGGGGTGAGTAGGCGCATTGGGGGCGTGGCCTGTGCAGCGACTCATGATTAGTATAAATACGAAGTTTCATTGTTATTAGACAGTTAGTCTTTGAGCTATCGTCAACCAAGTAACATAATCAGGAGTGAAAAGTGAAATATGGAAAAAATCGAATACCGTGCCGTTATAAAGTTCCTTACCAGGCAAGGAAAATCAGTCGCGACCATAATGAATGAGATGTCATTGGTTTATGGCGACTCTTGTCCAGGAAAAACCATGGTGTACAAGTGGCATAGTTTATTTAAACAAGGAAGGGAATCCCTTGAAGACGACCCGAGGCCGGGCAGGAGCATTGAGGTGACCACGCCAGCACTTATCCAAAAAGTTGAACAAATTGTACTCGAAGATGCTCGACTAAAGAAGAAACAACTCGCAGAAATGGTTGGAGTATCCGATACAACAATTTTTAAAATCCTACACGATCATCTCGGCATGTCCAAGGTCAGCGCAAGATGGGTGCCGAGAATGCTCACGCCGCCGCAAAAACAACAGCGCGTAGAGTGTTCGCGTGCATTTTTGAACCTCTGTAATGAAGACAAGGATTGTGTATTGAGTGGAATTGTTACTGGAGACGAAACTTGGGTTCATCATTATGAACCTGAGTCCAAACAAGACTCCATGCAGTGGCATAAAAAGGGCACAGCACCTCCCAAGAAATTTAAAGTGTCACAATCGGCTGGGAAACTCATGGCAACGGTATTTTGGGACTCGGAAGGAATATTGTTGATTGATTATAAAGATAAAGGTGTTTCTATAACCGGAGAATATTACGCTTCAATATTAGAGCGACTAAAAGAAGCCATTAAAGAGAAAAGACGGGGAAAATTGACAAAAGGTGTTCTGCTTTTGCACGACAACGCGCCCGTCCACAAGAGCCGCGTTGCGTTAGCTGCCCTGCATAAGGTGGGCTTCGAAATTGTGAATCACCCACCCTACAGCCCAGACCTGGCCCCGAGTGATTATTACCTGTTTCCGAAAATGAAAAAAGAGCTGCGGGGTAAAAAATTTACTGCCGATGATGAAGTCAAGGAGGCAGTTTCGGCGTATTTTGCAGATAAAGAGAAATCATTTTTTTAAAGGGTATAAATAAATTAATTGAAAGATGTGAAAAATGTATCCGTCTTGCAGGTGAATATATTGAAAAAGAAAAATAATTTGGTTTTTTATTTCCACCCCTTGTCCCCCATTCCGCGAATATAAAAACGCTCCCTCGTAACTAGCTCGAGCATAAAGTTAACTCTCGCGATCAGAAATCGAAATAAAGTGATGTTTCTGTAGTCAACAACTGTGGCAGAATAATTACCAGAAGTAAGTTAGCAAGTTAAGTATTTCAAAACCCTGCACCTTCTTACGTGGGCAAGGTGAAAAGTTCTCAGCCTGACAATGAAAGGCTGCGATTTAAATTTTAAAAATGATTTTATTTTTCTACATAATCTCCCTTGAGTTCAACACACTTGATCCAGCGTTTTTTTAACATCAATATTCCTTCCCGGAAGTGAGAGTCTGGAAAGCTGTCAAAATATTCTTCTACGGTCTTTTCAACTTCTTCGTTGGATGTGAATCGCTTTCCAGAAACAAATTTTTTCAAATTTAGGAATAGATGGAAGTCTGAGGGTGCTAAATCAGGAGAATGGGGAGGATGGCCGAGCAAATCGTACCCGTATCCCGCAATTTTCCCATCGCCAACGCATCCTTGTGTGCGGGTGCGTTGTCCTGATGAAAAATGATTTTTTTCTTCTTCAAACCAGGCCTCTTCTCGCGAATTTTGGCATCCAACTGGTCAAGAAGGTTAGAGTAATATGCGCCTGTAATTGTTCTGCCTTTTTCAAGGTAATCAATTAACAAGATTCCTTTTGCATCCCAAAACACGCTGGCCATGACTTTTCCGGCAGATACGATCGGCTTTCTTTGGCGCTGAACCATCGGCTTCCACCCACTGCTTCGACTGCTGGTGGACCCATGTCTCATCCATGGTAACAAATCGCCGCACAAAATCGGTCGGATTCTTGTTAAATCAGTCCAAGGAATGCTCCGAAAATCGTTTGCGCATTTGCTTTTGATCGACATTCAGCAAATGCGGCACCCATCTTGCGCAGAGCTTTCTCATCTCTAATTCTTTGTGCAAAATGTTTCGCAACCTTTCTTCCGATATCCCCACAGACTCAGCTATCTCACTTACTTTCACTCGCCTATCGTCCAACACAATATCATGTACTTTTTTGATGATTTCTGGTATGGTTGCGGTTTTTGGCCGTCCTTCACGTGGGTCATATTCGAGGGACGTACGACCACGTTTATATTCAGCTGCCCACTTTTTAACGGTTGACATCGAAGGAGCAGAGTCCCCGTACACTTTTGTCAACTTCGGATGAATATAGGGGATAAACCATCCAAAACAAAGAATTTTATAACAGCACGATATTCAAGTTTATGCATTTAAAAAAATAACACGCACGACGTCTACTACAAAAATTCTTGCAAACAAACTACTTGAGAGAACAAGTTGAAAGTTTTCATATGAACTAAAGACACATACAGCCACGCAGAAAACATAAATTTCTGTTAATTGTAACGCCATCTCTGTGTCAGACGTAATCAGTAAGTTTTGGTAGACATAATGAGGGTACCAAATATTTAGTTAGACAGTTAGATTTTACAATTTTGTGTATCATAGCTAATTTTTTAACTGTAATTGCGGGTAATAATGGAAAGGTAACGCGATTTGACTCATGCACAGACTTGAAGAGCGCTAGGTCAATTGGAAGATGGACGGAGACAGCAAGCTGTTGTTGAAGTTTTTGCAGTTACTCAAAGTGTGATTTCGCGTTTGCGGAATCAGTTTTTAGAAACTAGAGATGTTCAAAGAAGACGAGAGCAAAGACGCCCAGCATCTACAACTTCAAGAGATGATCGATACCTAACAGTATTTGCACATAGAAACCGCACTCGTAACGCAACGCAGCTTAGAAGTGAACTTACTGCTACCACGGGAAAAGTAGTATCAACACAAACAATAAGAAATCGTCTTCATAATGTTGGCATGTTTGCTCGACGACCTCTAGTATGCGTTCCCCTAACTGCTCTTCATAGAAGGTCGCGAAAAATATGGACTGAGCAGCATAGAAATTTGAATCACGATGACTGGGCCTAACTATTGTTTTGTGACAAATCCAGATTCGTCTTAAATCAAAATAATAGACGTACTTTAATTTGTCGTGAACCTGGAACACTTAATCAGCCACAATTTGTTCGAGAAAGGCCGCAATATGAAGATGGGAGTGTAATGGTATGAGCTGGTATAAGCGCAATAGATCATACAAATCTATCAGTATCCTATCAAACTTAATCAAAACATTTGAACTAGTTCTCTACGATTAACTGCATGGTTATTTAAAACCTTTTTTTTATTAAGTGCACTGAATTAAGTACATATATATAAATATAAGAGGTACTACAATGCTATCTGCTTCTGGGCTTCTGGGCTGGAACCGCGTCACTTATATATCAGCCGACGTTTCGTACTACTGCACTGAAACTAAGTTTCAGTGCAGTAGTTGAAACTCAGTTTCAGTGCAGTAGTTGAGCCCTGAAGATGTCCCATACAAATGCGTACGAAACGTCGGCAGATATACAAGTGACGCGGTTCCAGCTCGGAAGCCCAGAAGCAGATAGCATGGACCACGACCGCGGAAGTCTACGTACCAGATTGAAGTACTACAATATTCAAAGAAGGAAACTTTTAAAGAACTTAAGACGAGACAACAAAATGGGAAGAACATACACATATTCGACAGATGTTTTCAAAGTTTTAGAAATTTTGCTATAATTTTTTTTATTTTGCAAATTTTCATCAAAATTATGAAAAATGTAGGTTTTTAATATACCCTCCACTTAATTGAACGCACTTATCCCAACGTGACATTAATTTTTTAAACCCTCTTGAAAGAATTACTTCAGAGAACAGGCTTTATCTCATTTAAACTCTGAAATCAAACATGTGTGGTTTTTCAAATTTGGAATAGATGATAATTACTATAAAATCTGGTGAATAAAGTGGATGTAGAAATTCTCAGAGCAATTCGTTTAAAACGTATTTCGTTTTTCGTGCGATGTAAGGTCTTGAATTTTCCTATTTCAATAGCGGACTCTCATGCAACTTCTCAAGCTGCTTCTTGCAAAGAATCTACCGTAATAGGCCAGATAAAATATTAGAATAATATTCTATATTGATTGTAGTACCTTTCGATAAATAATCTATAAAAATAGCCCCTCGCAATCTCAGAATAAAGTAAACAATACTTTTCTAAACGACAGAGCTACATGTGCTTTAAGCATAGGTCGTTCTTCGAGTTTGCGCCATTCCTTGGACTGATTTCTAGTCTCGGGATTGAAATAAGATATCCATGTATTATCGGTAGTTATTGTCCATTGCCAAAATAAATTATATGCAGCGAACTAAAAGCTCTTAAAGTTGACGACATGTTTCGGACCTGCTGAGCTTTTGTTCAGATCTCAACATTCTTAGTACCCAGAGGACTGAAAACTTATTCACTCGCAAACGTTCGTATAAAATCTTACGAATCTGTTGTGTAGCTATTCCTGCAACAATTTCACGAATAGCTCTTCGTCCATTATCTTTGAGAAAGTTCTCCGTAACAGCAACGTTACCACTGCGCAGATCATCTAGTAATATTCTGCTAACTTTAAAATGATTGACCCATCGATAAACAGTACTTTTGCAGTCTGCAGACTCTCCAAATACACCTTAAACGATTTCTGAAGGTTTCACAACATCTTTAAACAAAATAAAAAACATCCGTGTTTTAGCCGTGTCGTCTATGGTTGCAAAATCATCGGTACGGAAATACATTTCTATCAGTTAAGTAAACTAAACAATATAGCAAGTGAATAGCTGCGTAAACGTGTTAAGACTTGTCACTGACCATTTATAAAATTTACGTAGTTGAATTAGTGTGGGAACAATAAACAAATGAAGTGACAGAGACGCGGTTTTATACCAAAAGCAGAGAAGGTATGTGAAAAACGCCCGCGGAGGACCTGCTGAGCTTTTGATCAGATTTCAAGAGCTTTAAACCTTATTTACTCGCAAACGTACGTGTAAAATCTCATGAATATGTCGTGTACCAATTCCGGCACCAATTTTACGAATAGTTATTTGTCCATTATCTTTGAGTAGGTTCCCCATAGCAGCAACATTACCACTGCGCAGATCGTCTTCTAGTAATGTTCTACCAACTTTAAAATGATTGACCCATCGATAGACAGTGCTTTCACATTTTGCAGACTCTCCAAATACACCTTATACAATTTCTGAAGGTTTCACAACATTTTTAAACAAAATGAAAAATGTCCGTGTCTTCTATGGTTGTAAAATCAACGGTACGGAAATACGTTTCTATCCGTTACGTAAATTTAACAATACAGCACGTGAATAGCTGCGTACACGTGTTAAGACTTGTCACTGACCATTTATAAAATTTACGTAGTTGAATTAGTGTGGGAACAATAAATAAATGAAGTGACAGAGACGCGGTTTTATACCAAAAGCAGAGAAGGTATGTGAAAAACGCCCGCGGAGGATCTACTGAGCTTTTGATCAGATTTCAAGAACTTTAAACCTTATTCACTCGAAAACGTACATGTAAAATCTCATGAATATGTCGTGTACCAATTCCGGCACCAATTTTACGAATAGTTATTTGTCCTTTGTCTTTGAGTAGGTTCTCCATAGCAGCAACGTTACCACTGCATAGATCGTCTTCTAGTAATGTTGTGATTTAGCCGTGTCTTCTATGGTTGCAAAATCAACGGTACGAAAATACGTTTCTATCAGTTAAGTAAACTGAACAATATAGCACGTGAATAGCTGCGTAAATGTGTCAAGATTTGTCACTAACCACTTAAAAGATTTACGCAGTTGAATTAGTGTGGGAACAATAAACAAGTGAATTAACAGTGACAGAAACGCGGTTTTATCTCAAAAACAGAGAAGGTATATGGAAAACAACCGCGGAAGTCTACAAATCAGAAGTAAAAAAAAACCTATCTTCAAAGCCATGAAAAACAGGAAAGTTACCTAGAAAATTAATGAAATACCGTTTAAAGTATTTGATTGAACGAATTACTTTGTTAAATAACATCTCAAAAGTGACGTAAAAAGGTTTATGATAATTATTGAGGCATCAATCAGAAATGCTGTATGACAGAATTTTAAAAAGAAGAATTGAAAACTATCTTCTTAATTGTGTTTTGCTTAAAAATAATTACTTATTTTTCTTATATGATAAATATTGAATGAATTATTCAGAGAATAAATCCCATAATAATATGTTTTAGATAAAAAAAAGCAATATTAAAAATATAAGTATAATCGTATTTAATGATTTTTTATATACATATTAACATTAAGCGATGAATAATATAAACATTACATAATCGCATATTAATTGTAATTAATAAAATTGTTTACAAATTATTTGTATTCAATATTATCAATTGCGCAAGCTATATAAAGTAAGTCACAAATATTTATAACAGAGTAAATAGCAAACGTTCCGCCCCCCTTTCTTAATTACTTCTATTATTATACAACCATAATTTTCGCTGTTGATAAAAGCTGACGTAGCCTATAGTGTATTCTGATATTAATACTGTCTTATTTGAACTTCAGCTAGATGGATTAAATGCATAGTAACACAAATTCAATAATTTATTGTTATTTAAGGACCGTATGTAGTAAAGCACACTTATCTTCACCCGCGGAATGATAACTGGAATATTTTGCTATAATTATTCTTAATGAGAATTTTTAAATGATACGCTAATTGCAATATGTTTTAATTTTTTTGTGGGAGATTACAGAGGAAACGTAAGCAATATTATATTTGTAATAAAATTATTTCTGGAACTTTGTAAAAATAATAAAAGAATTGTTTTCGATAAAATATAATTGGAGCTGTATTCTTGTTTATGTAATACTTTTGTTATTGAAACATAAAATTATGAATACAAAAAAAACATGTTTATACGACCCCGTGTTTTCTTATATTTCAAAAAGTTTTATCATAAATAGTCGTCCTGAATTACTTTTTAAGGAAAGTTTTATGAAACCTTTAAAGTTAAACTTTACTAAAATAAATTTTATATGGATTTCGTATAAATATACACAGACTGTTGCAAAGAAAACCGAACTTTTTAAAAATAGAAACAAAAGCTGGCTATTTTTGTAAAATTCATTTATTTTATTTTATTTTATTCAAAGTAGTGGCCCTCGGCTTCAATACAATGCTTTTCACGGTCAATTAACATGTCGAATGAATTTTTAAGTTCATTTCTAAATGTGTGCTTCAAGATCGCTGTCGACGCCCTTTTAATAGCTTCGACGTCCTTTCATGGGAAAATGTAGTTTGGAGAATAGATAGAAATCAGAGAGGCCAAATCCGGTGAATACGGTGATAAGCGTCGAGCGATGGGATGGTACATTATCATGTAACAAACGCCAGCTACTATTTTCACGATATTGAGGGTGCACACGACGAATACGCGCCAAAAGACGCTTCATGACACCAAGATAATATACAACATTGACTGTTTGACTAGTTGGTACACACTCTCTGTGCACTATACCTTTCGAATCATAAAAACAAATCAACATTATCTTCGCTTTTGACTTCTCCAAACGCCCTTTTTTTCGGTCTTTCCTCGCTTGGATGCTTCCATTCAAAGCTTTGACGCTTGGTCTCCAGATCATATTGAAACACCACGTCTCATCGCCATTTACAATAGAATACCCGAAGTTTTCGTCCTTTTTTGAGTCTTTAATCAAGTCTGTACAATGTTGAATTCAGTTAGCTTGTGTGATACAAACCTTGCACAAATCTTTCTCAGTCCCAAATGCTGTGTCAAATTGCGATGTATCGAATCTCTGGAAATATTTAGTTCCATTCCTACGTATCGCAATAAGGATTTCGGCTCATTTCTGATAAATTTACGCACAAGTTCGTTGTTACTTTCTGTAACCACTGATTTTTTTGCACCAGAATGTTCGTCGTAATTTATGTCCGTACGCCCGTCTTTAAATAGTTTATACCACTCATACACATCCGTATGTGATAAACACGCATCACCATACACTTGCTACATCAAATTAAACGTTTCAGTAAACGTTTTACCGAGTTTAAAACAGAACTTGATATTTGGTCTTTGTTCAAAATTCATTTTTCAACCAACGCCAAATGCGCACTATTACTTCATGCGCAATTTCTCTGCTTCTAATGATGCAAATGTTATGATAATTTGACATAACATTGGTGAAAGATCTACCTGACCTACGCATTTTTTTTAATAGATGGCGCCACGAAGAATTAATATTTTAAAAAAGTTCGGTTTTCTCTGCGACAGACTGTGAATATACTATTCAAAATATTTGAGCTAATAATAAATGAGACAAGGAGTGTACTTTCTAAAGATATCAATTCATCATTATCAATACATGTATTAAACAAGACATTTTTTGTACGTAAAATTAAGATCATTTAATTCTAAACACAATTCGAAATTTCATTCGAATAAACCAACGAAATTGTTCTCGCTCAGACGCAATTAATTCTTATTTCAGGCCAATTTATAATAATTGCTTGCTTAAGAATTTTAAAAAATGGATCTATTAATCGTTCAAATCAACGAACATAAACCCATGTTAAAGAGAGTAATCTTTTACTAAAACGTAGCTTAGAAAATATCAGTACTCAACTAATTCTCTAATTCGAAAAGGAAATTTTAAAGCAATCTTCTGACACAGATTTAAGAAATTGTGACATAAAAATCGTAGTACAAACAATAACTAAAAGTAGCCCAGTATTTAAGTTAGAAAGGCTTTTTTTTAAATAGATATAAATCATTTATATCAAATATATTCGGTATGGCTGTAAGAAAACTTATTTATTTAAAATATTCTCGGCAAAAATACAATGACTTATATGTTCAAGTAGTCCATCAAAGGATTTTTTTAAGTCTCTGTTTTCAATTGATGAATTCAATTCTATTACCCATTGGTGTGCCCATACATCAGTCGAAAGACATGCTTGCCCGAGTATGGGAGGAATGTGAGTATCGATGTGATATTGTTCGTGTCGCTGATGGAGGACGTATTGAACATCTGTATTCTGAACTTGAGAGGTTCGTAAATATGTGTATGCCCATACATCTGTGCTTTTTACACTACAGTTTTTTAGAGCGTGGTCTTTATTTAATAATAATTTTCAGTAAATTTTTGTTTGTACTTCGAAGATTTATTTTGAATATTTGCTTTAGTAGATTTAGCAGTTACTAAAATAATATTAATCATGTTTGTGTTCTTAAAGAAACTGATTATGAATTTTTCAACTAAAAAGTACAATTGGTGATCCACAATTCTTTGGATAAATTTTAAAATAATTTCATTAAGTGAAAAGAACAAATATATACATTATAAAATCAAACAAACAACTTACTTTTGATGTTACTCTCCATCTAGCTTGTTGAGGGAAATCGTTGATCTCCAGTTCCTCTTCATACTTTCTAAACGTTTGTTCGGAATCCTCGTCGTTCCTATCTTCGTCATCTTTAGGTTGGTAATTTAACCTCGTGTTAAGTTTAGCAGCCAATTGTTCCGCTACCGTTTTAGCAGTGATAAGCGGTTGACTTCCACTACCCTTCAAAATGGACTCAGCGGCTTGTTGCGTTGCAAATTTCGTATCTCCACTAATACTCTTCGTTAAATTAATCTTGGAAGCCAGTCTCTTCGCTAATTCTAGTTTATCAACAGCAGTATTTTGCGCATTGATGCTGGCTGGGTTTATTATACCCAGTGGAGCTTTAATTTCTTTTACCGTACGCTTAGTTGCGAACATGCTTTCAATTTGCTGATCTATATCGTGCTCTAGGTCTTCGTCATCGGAATCTTGAAGACCTAATGCTGCTTTTTGGAATTTCTTTCTTTCATTAACGGCTGCGGCTTCACTTTCGTCAAATTTAAAACCTTTGCCACTAAAACCTCCTCCTGTGTGTACCTTTTTACCTAAATAAAAAAGTTTTAATATAAGTACACTGCTAATTTACAATTAGATTTTTTTAGATTGGATTTTTTTCAATGTTTGTTCAAATAACTCACAGTATATAAATAGGATAAATAAGTGATCTAAAAAAAAGTATTTCACTAACATATTTAAATTTAAAAAAACTATTGATGATCACAGTAAGTCTTAAAATGCATATTATCACGAAACGTAGCGATCAATATACGCGATCTGCAAGCAAGAACGATAAACACCTAAAAGAATGATTCGGGACTAGAACGAAAACTCGGAATACCCGACAGATATACAGCGTGTTTCAAAAAGAAATCATTTTGTGATCTCGTGTTTGCGAAGTGCAATTCCGTGATTACAGTGCAACGACGTTTCAGGTTGAGCTACCAAATTGATCCTCCCTCCGAATGGGTGGAACATTCGCAGATGGTATCGACAGTTTGTAGATACAGGATGTGTATGTAAAGGAAAGAGTCCTGGCCGCCCTTGTGTTTCTGAAGAAAATGTTGCGCGAATTCAAACTGTTTCCAACGTAATCCTTCAAAATAAACTCGTCGTGCCAGTCGGGAGTTACAACTGCCTACAATAACTATTTGACGTGTTTTGAGAAGCCGTACAAGTTACAGTTGTTACAAGCTCTGCGTCCTAGTGACAAACGGAAACGTGTGGCATTTTGTAACGAGATTCATGATGCTATTGACAATGATAACACTTTCGCACAACGCATCGTGCGACTTTCCATGTTAGTAGTCTGGTAAACAAACACAATGTTCGAATTTGGGGTCTACAGAAAACTCACATGCAGCCATTGAACATGTACGAGATTCGCCTAAAATCAATGTGTTTTGTGCGATATCCCGATTATTTACAGCCCATTCTTCTTTGATGGAAACACGGTCAACGGTCAGCAGTATCTCGCTATGTTACAAAACTGGTTATTTCCGAGGCTGCACGAAGACAATTTCATTTTTCAACAAGATGGCGCACCCCCTCACTGGAGTCGCCAAGTGCGTGAATATCTGAATGAAACTCTACCGAACCGTTCGACTGGTCGAGCTGGCGACTTAGCATGTTTCAGCTGGGCTCCACAGTCACCCGATTTGACACCCTGTGACTTCTTCCTATGGGGTTTCGTTAAAGACAACGTTTATATACCACCACTCCCACAAAACCTGGAAGAGTTGAATAACCAGATCTGTACTGCCATAACATCAGTGACGAAGGACATGCTTGCCCGAGTATGGGAGGAATTTGAGTGTTATGTGATATTGTTCGTGTCGCTGATGGAGTAGGGGATTTTGAACATCTGTAATCTGAACTTGAGAGGTTCGTAAATATATGTGTAAAGTTTCATATTCGTATATCTTAAAGTTTAATAAATATATGCATTCGGAATACGTATATTCTTTTTGAAACAGCTTGTATATCAAGTGCGTATAAATTAATGCAAAAGCTACACGTGACATAATTCCTTGTTAATTTTTGTATACAAATCTGAACATCAACATATTGTACCATACTTCGTACGTCCATATGAGGTCTCTAAGTTTGAACTTTTAATCCACAAATTCTGTTAGAAAAACCAGTAATGACTTTCACGTACACCTACTTTATCATATACTGATTCCAATTTATATCTTACTACACATATCAGGATATCACAAGAAAATAAACATAAATTATGTATGCAATCCAAACATATAATTTATATGTTCAGTCTAAAGCATATTAAAAATATTGTGAATACAACAAATACATAAACTACAATTTATCATTAACAAGCTTTAAAAATTACCTTCTGCTTCTTGTTTTGCTTTATAAGCCTCCCATAAATTTCTTAAATTTTCAGGCACGGGAACGGAAGCTAATTCAAAAGCTTTAACTATGTCACCAGCGTATTTTGCTTGTTCAGGCGTAATAAATGTATATGCAAAACCCTTATTTCCAGCTCTGCCAGTTCGTCCACAACGATGTACGTAGTCTTCATAGTGATTAGGGCAATCATAATTTATAACTAAGATTAGTTGTTTGACGTCTAATCCCCGAGCGGCAACAGATGTGGCTATTAGCAACTTCACTTTTCCATTTTTGAAATCGACTATAGTTGAATCTCTGTCAAACTGATCGATGCCACCGTGCAAACTGAGACAATTGTAAGCGGCTTTCATTAACTCCTTTAGTAAGATATCCGCATTTTCTTGCTTGTCTACAAACACTATAATGCTTCCGTGCTCTTGATAGAGGCCTAGTAACTCTAAAAGTTTCAAAAATTTCTGGTCCTCTTCAAGAATAACAACGTGTTGTTCAACATCTTTGCAAACTATTGATCGCCCGCCGACTTGAACTTCTATTGGTCTTTGGAGAATTCTTCTGGCCAAGGCCTCCATCTGGCGTGGAAATGTTGCACTAAACATTACCGTTTGCCTATCTGGTCGCACATTATCAATGATTCGCATAACCTATAATAAAACAAAAAAGTATCTCCGGTTCGAAATTTGACCAAAATTTATTTTATTATTAATCTTTTCTATTATTGCATAATACACAAGTCGTAACCGAAAGCTGACGCGATAAAAATTATACTTAATTTTACTTCTTTATTTGCTTAATAGCTATCATTAATAATATGTAATAAGATGAATGATATCAATTAAACAAACTAATAAATTAATTATTAAATATAACAGCAATAATAAAAATATAATGTATTGTTCAACAGTTTCCCAATACTCAGAATAAAAAATAATATACTGGTCGCCATAAATAATTCAACAACGTGCAAATTTTCATCAATTAAAAGAATTTTTACTTAAAAAATTGCCTTATCTATTCGAGATGTTGCTGGTGTAAGACATAGTGTTATTATAATTACTGCATGTTGGTGAAGAAGGGCAGAAAACAATGAGAAATGGCGAAGTTTACAGCTCAGACGTCCCGGACGCACCACTGATCATGCTCTTGGGCTTGTGGCTCTTAAAGACCATTTCTGGTCAACGAAGGAAATTATTTCGAATATTTGAGTACCCACAAATTAAGCGAACGAAATTTGATGGCTCGTATTTACATATGCGACTTATTGCTTAAACGTAAGGAAAATCGCCCTCTTTGAAGCGCATACTAACGGCGGATGGGAAATGGATCGCTACAACATATGTGGGCAACATCCGGCCCGCTGTAAGATTTGATCCGGCACGCGAGACATTGTGGTATTAGTTCATGTCTGATATCTATCGCTAAAAATTATGAACACTACTTTTAAATGCGGCCCGCGAACGTATTTGCACATTAAAGTTTGGCCCACGACATGTCAAAGGATGCCCATACCTGGTCTACAACGTACAGCGAAAATGATCGTAGTCATTCCAATGAACCGCCATCAATCACCTCCAAAAACCAATAATTTTATGCACAAAAAGGTATTCTCTATTGCTGGTGAGATTGGAAAGGCATTGTTCATTATGAACTATTCCGCGTGACCAAGCAATCAACTCTGAAAAATATTGTGATCGGCTGGATAATTTGAAGGAAGCGAAGCGTTCAATTACTTCCTTCAAGTTATCTAAATGGATCGTCTATAACAACGTAGAGCGAAAGCAAAAATGATGGTAAGACCATTCCCGTGAACCGCCATCAACCATCTCCAAAAACCAATCATATTTATGCACAGAAAGTTACGTTCTGTTGCTGGTGGTATTGGGAGGGCATTGTTTATTATGAGCTGTTACCGCGTAACCAAACAATTCTGAAAAATATTGCTGGATAATTTGAAAGAAGCAATTGAATAGAAACGCCCAAAATTAGCCAATTGTAAAGTGGTCTTCCACCAGAATAACGCTAGACCACAAGTATCTTTGGTCACCCGACAAATATTATTAGAGCTTGAATCGGCCTCATCCACCGTACAGTCTGGACTTCGTACCGTCAGACTACCATCTGTTCCGCTCTTTACAAAATTCGTTAAAAGGAAAATATATTCAATTCTCTGGGAGACTGCAAAAGCACCTGGAGGTTTTTCGTCTTTAAGCTAAGGATTTTCTATAAGAGTGAGATAGTGAAACTTCCAGAAAGATGGTGGATCATTTGTACAAAATGGAGAAAATTTTATTTAATAAACCAAATTGTCATTATAGAAATGTTTATTTTTAACCTATTTTAAAAATCGCCGGAGACTTTCCGAATAACTCAATAATTATGTATAATTTTAGTATTTCGCCTTATATTATTTAACTACTTTTTACTTTGAAAAAACTTTATCATACCTGTGGTTCGAAGCCCATATCAAACATTCGATCTGCTTCATCTAGAACAATATAAGTTACTCGTCTTAAGTTTGTAACTTTTCCACTATTCGCAGCGAGCATATCTATCATACGACCTGGCGTACACACTATAACTTCCGCACCACGCTTCAATTCAGCTATTTGTTCCGATATTCCGGTACCACCATAGACACACACCGCATGCAAATTTAAACTCTTCGTGAATTTCTTGATATCTTTTCCGATCTGCATACATAGCTCTCTAGTAGGAGTCATTATGATAGCTATAGGCCCATCCGTCTCTTCTAATGGCGGCTGATCAAGTATATGACGAAACATAGGAAGTAAGAATGCTAGTGTTTTTCCACTACCGGTTTTTGCAATACCTATTAAATCTCTGCCTGACATAATTGCCGGAATAGCTTGGGCCTGTATCGGTGTTGGTTTCTCAAACCCAAGCTTTTTCAAGATGTTTAATTCTTTTGTAGAAACGCCGCATTGTGCCCAAGTTTTTATAGGTTTAGGGCATCCTTTACCTACGTAAAACAAAAAAAATTAAATGCATATTCACCTTTAAAAAATTGTTTCAACGACCTTTAACGCGAATGCCCTCCAATTCTTCTTTGTATGCTTCTACTTCTTCGTGAGTCATTCTCGCAATTTCTGGTACCTCCACGTAAAAATTCTTCCTGAACGCATGGTATCTTATCTCGTTATGATCAATTTTGGCCAATTCTTTCTTCTGTTTATTTGCAATATTGGCGGCTGTATCTTTCAAGTCTTCCTGTTCTTCTTCAGAAGAATATTCTAATCCATCTTGATTTTGCTCTATAAGTTCTCCCTTATTTTTACTTACCTTTGCTTTAGCGACACCGGTTACGATAACTAATGAACCCTTTTTAGATGATGGAGCATCAGACTTAGGCGTTTTCTTCATATCAATTTTATTTATTTGCCTTACTTCCTCTTGCACTCCTACAATAAAATTCCTATTTGATTATACTTCAATATTTAAAATTACAAATATTTAAAACGGTGCATAAAATAACATTTCACAGCATCTTACTGACAATTACAGAAAACATTGGCAAACCATGAGCTAATATTAAGCAGCATGTACACTTAAAACCATTAGAAGCCAACGTCCACTTTAAACGAGGTATGATAAAATTATTTTGAGAATTTCTGTATTAATTATAGAATTAAAGAAAGTAACTGTGCCATTAGAAAGGAAAATAAATTCTACATATAATAAAAATTTAAGTAATCTCTTCAAGAAAAAAAAAGTAAACTCTTCTAAAGCTAAAGTATATTTGCTGTAAGAAAAATAAAACTAAAACAAATCGAAACTTCTATTTCATTAAATGTCCAATATGATTTCCTAATGTAAACGAACAATATGGTACTCTAGTCTATCGTAAAACTTCTTTGAATATTTGTAATTGCTTCTTATCAAATATTTCCCATATAATTAGTAATTTTTCCTCGAAATCTTCTACATTATTAGATCTATTATTTGAAAAGCTATAAGTCGATAGTTGAATTTGATGGAGCCTGTGGTTGATTAACTTAATCACTAAGGTTGATATATAACCCCTTTCCACATTAACTTTTGTAATTCTATATACGCATTTCGACAACTAAGTTGTCATCATCAGCAGACAATTGCAAAGTGTCGCACCTGGTAAAACACGGCGAAAAATACCTGTACGAAAACAAACTCCGTACGCGATCTACACCGCTGAGAACCAAGATGTATACACATGTACAGGTATTTTTCGCCGTGTTTTACCAGGGTTATATATCAATCTTAGTGATTAAATATAAATCGATATTTTAAGGTACCCCAGAAAAAAAATCACTTGCGGATAAATTAAGCGACCTCGGTGGCCAATGAATCGAGCTAGTTAATAATCTATTGCAGTACAAAGATTCTCCGACAGCTGCAGTATTATGAATTAGGACATCCACCTTGGAAACAAATTATATTTGTGTCTCACAAATTTCGTAGAGCTGAAATGAAGGTATTTTGTGGCAGATGTACATATTTTTGCAGCACTTGAAGTTATTTGAGCTGGTTTTAGCAAACCAGCTCAAACGTTTAACTTTTATGAACACTAAATTTGATCCTTATAAATAAGGTGTTTATTTTCCCATGACTAATATCTTAAAACACTTAGATTAGAACGACCATATAAAGGAATCGAAGTTTCGTCGGTAAAATGTTTAATAAAATTGTTACAACTATTATCTTTTTAGTCATCTGAATCAATACGTTACTATATAAAAAAAAAGTCAAGTCTGTAGTCTTTCATAATATTTTGAAATAACTTATTTCTTTACTTTTAAGGAAAAAACTATTACACCCTTTAATATTTCTTCAGTTCAAAGGCACACCAATTTTGTTGAAAATTACAATAAAATGAATGTACCATACTACTAATGCTAAACCTTAATAAAGAAATCAATTAGTCAATATTAACCCTTCATAAATTCATCCAAGGGATCAATTTCTTCATTTTTCTCTCCAAGTTCTGTTTTTTCCTCAACAGACTTTTCTTCATCTTTTGTACCAGTTTCTTCTTTCTCAACTTTTTCAATTTTATCCTCATCTTCTGAATCATCTTCTAAAGACCATTTTTTAGCTGAAGGTGTTGTATTAGTTTTTTGGTTTTCCTTTTTCATTGCCTCTTGCTCCTTTTTCTTACGTTCGGCTCTCCATCTTTCAATTCTTTCACGTCTCTTCTGCATTTCCAATTCTAGCTTCTTCTGTTCTTCTTCCTAATGCAAAAAATTTAATATAAATTACCTTCTAAGAGTGTAAATAAATAACCTTATCCAAATTTGTCGGATCAAATGGTAAATCAGAACTATCATCATTTTTGCTTTTAGAATCCCGTGGTGATCTAGACCTAGACTTGTCACGCCTACGTGATTTTCCTGAAATCCGCTTTTCTTTACTCTCACCGCTTCACCCAAAAAATAATTCAATGTTTGTTTTATAGATATGAAAATTCTTTTGAATAATATACAATATTATACCGTCTCCTATCTCTATCACGACTGTAAGACCTCCTATCCCTGTCTTTGCGCTCTCTATCCCTAGAACGACTACGTCTTTCTCTTGAGCGACTACGTCTCTCCTTAGAACGACTACGTCTATCCCTTGACCTACTCCTTTTATCCTTAGATCGACTTCTTCTTTCTCGAGATCTACTACGCCTATCTCTAGATTTACTACGCCGCCGTTTTGTGCGCTCTTTACTTCGAGATCTTCTTCTTTTTCGTTCTGGTGATCTGCTTCTGTCCCTACTAAAAAATTTCAAAATATATTGGCAACTTAATTTATAAGAAATGGCTTACCCTCCGCGCACCATCTTTAAGAAAAATTAATATAGTTAAATACCCTTAATTACAAATAATTAAACTATAAATTGTTTAATAACAAGTCAAACAAGCATAACCTAACCATACTTCCCTTACTCATCATTACCAACTTACCAATCATAAATAATTTTGGTAAATTTTTAGTATTTTAGTATACAAATCTAATAATAAAGAATGGATAAAGTCACTATAAGATTAACGGGGGAGCAAGTTCAAACGAAGCTCGTTGGTAGTAAAAAAAAATGATTTACAGATACCGAGGAATTGACATTACTTTCTTAAACTAATCTTTTATTACTATCAATTCATGTCAAAAAAGTGTTTGTATGTATATAAAGTTGATAAATGCATTGATTTTTATTAAGGCTTTTTAAGAATACAAAAATTGACTAAAATGTTTAAAATAATGCATAATTATTTTTATTGATGTTATTTTCATACATAGATTGTTACAATATATAAATAATATGTATAAACATAAAAAAACATTCATTAAGAGATTAAGTGAAAAGTAAACGTAAATTAAGCTATATCTCATAGTTGAAACATATCGCTATGCAGTAAAGTATAACAAATGTTAAATACGTCCGCCATCATTATTAATACATAAATTAGCCCAACGTTTAAAATCAAATAGGTTGTATAGCATATCCATCACTATATTATTTATATTTGTTTAAATCCTCTATTATAGCATTCATATAGGTTATGCAATAGGATTTATATAGGTTATGCAATCTATTCCTAAATATTTTATTTTTCAAATACCTATATAGAAAAAGTCTATTGACGCAAAATAACATACCGGCCCATACATTAAGTTTTTCTGGAAATTGCGTACGCAGTGGTACACTCATGTGTTTATTTTCTCTAGACCAATATCTACTCACAGATGGATTGTGATGTCCATGCAATGGAAATGACGACTCGTCGCTGAATAAAACATTTTTTATAAAATTTTCATTCTGATTCGCTTTTTCCATCATACTTTCACAAAACATCATACGATTCGTTTTATCTAGAAGAAATATTTCTTGAGTTATACTAATTTTGTATGATTTGTAATCATTTCTCTTCAGAATACGACGAACTGTTAGAGGTTTTACGTCAACTACTTCAGATATTTGTTTACTAGAATAAGAAGGTTCGATTTTAACAATACTGCACACCTCGATTTCCCTCTGTTCTCGTTCTTCAGGTAACTGACGAATTCTAGCTTGATCTTCGTCAAATAAGTGAATACAGTTTTGGCAGCTATTCAAACATCCCGTACTCTCTAACCTACGGACAATATTCAAAACAGTCTGAACAGTCGGTACGGGTCTATTTTCAAACGAAAAAACAAATCGCCCAACAATTTCTTGTGCGCTATGGCCACCATAGTACCATTTTATAATTTGTATTCGTTCTTCGTGTGTATAAGTCATTTTTAAAAGTAAAATAATAAATGCTTAGTACACCGCAACGGCTTTAACAAGAATGACTTATTTTGATTATCAGTAGGGGAGGTTTATCCTAGCAGCGCACGCACACACGAACTGTGGTGTGGTGAGAGATATTCTATCCTCCTTTCTCGCGCGCTTTAACCTAACTGCACTCTCTCCACTTGTGGACAGCGCATATCTAATTCTAGAATGAACAAGTCAGTATATTCAAAACCGTTTGTTTTTCTTTATGCGTCAGGTGTCCTAGTCGTTCACGTTTTCTAGGTGGTAATACTATCTGTTTGCTAGAACCTTGGTGATCACTCATTTTATTTTTGTACTTAAAATTACAGATTTCATTAAAAAATACAGAAAAATATAGTAAAACAATGCAAAAATATAAAAGGCGGATATCTGGCATTCAATAATCCATATTAAACTTGCCTGTTCAAGAACCAATGAAATGTCTTAAAAATATGTACTATTATGGCGCAATATTTGAATCACTCCTTTAGGTTTGTGTGGAACACTCGATTAATGAACATTTCAAAGTTTATCAATCACATTATAACGAACATCACTTTGAACACAATTTAGTTATTTAGTAATTAATTGATCAGAAAAAAAATATGCATATAAATAGTAAAACTTCTGTTTAAATTTATCAATTTTTATCATAAATATTTCACATTAGACAAAATATAAATGTAATCAATTACAAGCAGTAAATAAATTTAATATACTTTTGAATTTAATTTTCTGAAACGCACCACAGTCCCCCATAAATAACGCCTCTGACAAATCCCAATATATGTGTGAAAATATTTTATACCAATTATTGCAATAATTTCGTTTATTCAATAGCCAACAGTAACCAAAAACATTGTGTATTAAAGCAAAATTAGGATGGAATACCTAGTTAATTTCCAATAAAATTACAATGTTTCCTATAATATATAATAGACATAATATATTTAAGTAAATAAAACATCTAGAATTGTCAAAATATGTTCTATTAAAAAAAAACACAATATAAGAGTTTTAATGTATCTCTTACAACACTGATATTATTTTATTCTTTGTAATTTACAAAAATATGTTGGTCCAAAATTTAATTGTAAATTTGGCACTACCAAATGTCCATACTTCATCAACTTCTGTTCTGCCAATTTATATACATTGGCAGTCTGTAGTAACGCTGGACTCATGTTTCTAAAAAAAAGGGAAAAGTAATTTGAATATTATAAATAAGTTAAATTTTGAAATCATACCTGACACTTATTTCCAAATTAGTTTCCTCCCAAATTCGTTTTAATGCTAAGTGCACAACGCCATCATTTTGAATAGGATTCAAAGAACATGTAGAATAAACTACATTTCCCCCAACACGTACCAATTTCAATGCTTGCATTAACAGCTCACACTGAAGTTCTGGTAACTTCAGTCTTTCTTTAGTTCTACCTGCCTTATATATATTATTTTCAGATTCTTTTAAAGAATGTCGATCTGTAGTGCATGGCACATCAACCTAATAAAAGAAAGATTAATAAAATAACCTTCAAAATAACTGTTTAATACTGATATAACAATTTGGGAAATATTTTTTAATGTAGTTTGAAACAAGAATATGAAAAATTTAAGACGACTAAAATAAAAGTATATGCAATTACAATTGATTTTGATCAGTTATCTTGACTCCATATTTTCTCAGAAATTGAATATCTAATTAAAACAATAATTTGATGCAATCTATACATGTGTTATTACTATTATTTTATCAAAATCCTCTTCAACATTTCTTCCATCACAAAGTGATATATGAACTAATCCTTTACTTAACCACTTTTCTTCAAAATCATAGAAATACTGTTTCATTACATTATTTATTCTATCAGTTCTAGATTTTGTAATATCATTACACACTAGTTTTTCAGGATATAATGTTTGTAAAGCTAAATAACTTTTACCACCAGGTGCTGCACACATGTCTAAAATTTTATCTCCTGGTTTAATGTCTAAAGCTAAAATTGGTAAGAGTGAACCTCCATCCATTAAATAATAGTCCAGTATTCCTGTTGTACCACTCCGTGGCGCACTGAAATCATTATGGTTGCCTACTTCATAACAATAAACATTTAAATGTTCTGGAAAATGAATGTCATATTCCTTGGCTATAGTAGTAGAAAATTCATTATTGTATTTATTATCTTGAAGTGTCGGCTCAAGAATCCAATCTTCTCTCCCTTTTAATTCAGTTGCAGGCATAAATTCATATAATTGTGATGAAGATAGATTGGCATTAGGTATTAGCCTACTAAAATCAATATCTGCTTCTGACAAGCTTTTTTCTAATGATTGCTTCTGATATACATTTTCTACAGAAGAGTTCTCTTTAATCTCCGATTTATTATCAAGACCATCATCTTTTTCGTCAGTTTTCAATATTTGTTCTAAATATTTCTTCCTTTTCAATTTCTCAAGATTATCATTGATATATTGCTTTTCTAATCGGAATAATGTTCTTATATTTAAAGCACCATTTATTTCTAGTTTTGACTTAATCCTTTCTGTATCAGAGAAATTATTAACAACGGCAACATACTTTTGTTTGGATAATAGTCCATGTCTAATAGAAGGCCAATTTTTACCAAAAACTTGACTATAAAATTCGTCGAAGTGTTCTAGAGCTTTATCGCAAGCGGTCTTCTTTTTTCGCATTACAGACTGTAAAATTTAAATTAAGGATTTACATAATGAAGGTTATTTCACGTATAACGTACCCAGTGTGTACTTTTATGTTTGAATCTTTGAACTATGTTACATTTTAATAAATTATTTACCAACATAGTTTATAGATATGCATATCTATATAAATTATAGAATTATTATATTATACTTATTATGGTATAAAATAAATAAAAACATAACCAAGAATTTTCTGTTTGGTTTAGTGTAATTATCGTGTTAACCTTGGCGACTTAGGGTGAGGGTATATTTTAAGTGGGAAGTACTGGGATATTGTTTTATGTATATACGAGGATAAAAGATGGCACGGTATACAGAAACTGTTGCCGGTAAATTACCTGTCATAATAAAAGCTACCTTTGATTATATTATATACATATTGGTAAGGGAGAACACATGAATATGAAGCCATGTTAAAGCTTTGATCCTGTTTTTAGGTAAAAACTTTTATTACTATTTTTTATCTTATTCAATGTAATAATAATTATGTACATGTTAGATTATATAAATTTTAATATTTTTAGAATTATTAAACATGCCAGATAAACGATGTTATCCCAAGGAACAATTTTTAAATTTCGCGGGTGTTTTAAGTTGCCCAAGGAAAAAATAACTACATCTAAAATTATATTTTATTTTATTACAGCATGAATATTAATAATTAAGGTGTATATTTCAAAATCAAAATTAAAACGAAAACCGTACGCATTAAAAACATGTTATTTCCTAATTTCTTGAATGAATTGAAATCATAGCTAACCTTTATTTTTACTACTACCAACTCAAAACTTCCGCGAAATTTAAAAATTGTTCCTTGGGATGTATCAAATTGTAATCAAGAATGAATTTCCAAAAGTCTCGGTTTCAACACTGGATAAATGCTACTGGAAGTTCTCAGTTGTTAAATATGACTATTGGGTGACCAACGATATACATTTACCATTTGTCAAAAGCATTTTGAGGCCCAATATCTAACATCAAACAATAGATTAACACCAAATACTATATCAACACTATTTACCAGGTCAATAATCTTTTGTAACATATTTAAGTGATCCATTTATAAATACAATTATAATAAATATTGCTTTGTATAATTTAGAATCAGTTCACTTTGCAGCCACCAATAAAGAAAATATAATGTCGATCACCAATCGTATATTAGATGACATTCACAACGCGCCATCAACATCGAAATGCGCCACAGAAGCAGATATTGATTTAATTGATTCAAGTAATATAATCTAAAAATGTAGCATAATACAAAAAGCTGTTTTTTTTATTTATTATCCACATGTACATTAAAAAGAAAGTTCATTATTCATAATTCTATATTCCTTATAACATATTCGTCTTATAGGTATAAAAATAACATGTAATATTTGTTCTAGCTAGACTTAAACATAATTTTATTTTTGGATTTTAATAAGAGGAATAAAAATCAAGTAAATTTTTATAACGAAAATTCAAAATGTTCGTAGAGGCAGGTCAATGTCTATTTTAATTTTCTCGGGTATTGTAAGTGGCGCCAAACACTAATCCAACAATTTACTACTATAATAGTTGCGGTTGTTTATGAATTATGAACTATAGTATAGTCAAGTACTGTATAATTGTGCGTAGGTTATAGAAATAGTGATATTACTTGTTAAGGCCATTAAAACTCCAGTTTTGAAAATGTCTGGTGGTTTTCATTATTGTCGTGCGCCTATGTGTAATCATAACTCTAGAGATAATTTCAAATTAAGTTTTTTCAGATTTCCGAAGGATGCTACAAGGTATAATGTTTATATTTATTGTTTATCATACTTCATCATGCTGTATATTTTGCAAGGTGTAAGATTTGGACAAAAAACTCTGAATTAGGTGACAATGACAAATATACTTCCGAGTATTGTTATACCCATCTAAGACTCTGTAGTGTTCACTTTGAAAAAGGAATGTTTGCCGGTCTTTCAGAGAATCGTTTAAAGAAAACAGCAATTCCAACATTGTTTAAATCTACATTTGAAACAGATATTTTTAAAGTATCGGATGAGGATTTATGGGATTATAATGTAGCATTACAAGGTATAAATAACATTATTGTATTCTACATATATATATATATATATATATATATATATATATATATATATATATATATATATATATATATATATATATATATTTATATTTATATATTGTAAAGCTTCCACACCAATTCAACATTTTGCACCATATTAGTAAGTAAATAATAAAAGAAAACACAATGAATTTCATATATTCTGTTTTAAATATATTTACTTACTTGTTTAAATTTTAAACCTATGCCACAGCTATATATGAAATACCTATCTCAAATGCACTAAAAATTATTTGCAATAATAAAAAAAATTCGAACCCAAACATTAAAAATAATAATAATAGATTACTTAAATAGAACTTGAATTAAAATTCAGTTAAATTTTAAATTATTTTAATTAAATTACACGAGAAAAATTAATAACAATGCTCAAAGATAACCACAAAATCTATTAAATGTTTACAAAATAATAAATTGTTAATATTATAAATATATACAAATCAATGAGTAATTAAGTGTTAAACAATTTAAAGTGCTATTAATTATAAACTCAAGGTAAGTAAAATTTAATTTAGTTTCTAATATGCACCTGTACTTGATTTCTTGATTATAATGTTGAAAATTACAAATTTAAATTTACATATATCAATGCAGTGATGATGTACATTGTAAGTTCAAACTTTCCTAAATGTTTTCAATCGTAATATTGATTCATATTATAAATGAATTTATTTCATTTTAATAAATACTAATTATTATATATATACATAGTAACATCTATTATGTTATAGGAAATACCTGGATACAAGTGAATAATAAATCTCAATAAAATTACATTTTGCGACTGGTATTTGTCAGACTTTAGCATTGGTTTAGAATATATGGATTCTTGGAATAGAATAACTGGTTTAGGTTTCTTTTCTGGATAGATTGTTAAGGATTTCTTCAAATAATCCTGTGGGTTTATACAGTTTTAATAAATTTGTAGTTTCTTGTTTACATAAATTGATTAGAAGAAGACGTCTTGATAAGAAAACCATATAAATATTGAAGAGGTTATAAAAAATGAATGTTCAACTGAACATTAAGGTAATACTGCAGTTGAAGGCTCAAAGGAAGGCAAAATGTGTGCACACATTATTAACCATGGAAGCGTACACTGAGTCAATAGCTTGCCATATCTTTATTATTTTCAGTTGAATAATTTTGACAAATATAAAAAGGACAGTACTATATTGTTATAGCTAAAGTTGTGATCAAATGCAACTCTATTTAACAAATATATTGTAATAGTACATATTAAAAGTTGTTTTGAAAATGTAATGAATAACATTTTTTTTTCCAGTAACCAAAATTTTAAACGAATATTACAAGGTTCTATGAAGTTGCTTGTGTCCTATACATTTGTAAATGTGTGAGCTTGGAATAGGAAGTAGATATTCTGGGGTGTGTGATGATAAAAAATGTTACTTATCATCAAAATCGCAATTATTTTAATGTAGCTAACATTATGTTCTACTTCCAAAATTTCAACCAGGTATTGTTATATTACATAAGATATTAATAGGTAACAAATTATTAAATTGAAATTGTAGATACTGGACAAGTAATGCAATATAAGAATGCATAAAACAAAGGAATGTTGAAAAACTGATCGGTACATGAAAAGAGTTTCTTCACTTTCATCGAAGCTATAGACATCTACTGCAATTATATGTGCAACAGCTTTGCTGTATATTGACAAAAAATCAAGATTTTTTAAATACAATATTTCAATAGAAGCACCGACAGTTAAAACAATTTGGATTTTCACAGACATTTTATTCAACAATATTTTACATATGAATTGAGCATGTTATTTTGTAATACAAATGTCGGCTGTATATTGTATTAGATTTGGTAATAGAAATTACTTTTCCATGTCATACATTATGATATTACTAAAAGGATTTTACATTTATCTTTGAAAAAGAATGTTGTTACTGAACACATGCTAGTTTACCTTGATAATACCATTTATTATTTTGTATTATCCCCATAAACCAGTTTTTACTTATGTCTTAAAAATGCTTTTGCAGTTACGTCATTTATCGGAAATGGTTAATTACATAATAAGGGATATCTATTAAAGTAATTGCACTAAAAAGAATACAATAAACCTGAAATCTTAAAATATATATTTCTGTTGAAAATGACACTGAAATTAACATTATTACAGATAATATACAACCATAAGGAAAAAAAATTTATAATTTGCCATAAATTGTTAAACAGCAATGCACATGCACATCAATAATAATGCTCTCAAATCATAAATTTGTAATTGTCCTGTTACTATATTATATAATAATACAACAAAATGGAAAATTAGGCAAGGAACTAAACAAAAGCATGAAGAGAGATCTTCGTTTTAACTGATAGTTTTTAACACTATATTCATTCATATAATTTGTCCCAATATTCTTAGGCATGGTTAGCAAAGTGTAGATTTGGCGACATTCTATAAAACCATCAGTAAATTAGTAGGAATGATAAAGAATATGAGTTTTATTAAAGTCTAATGAAAATAATAATGATAATTAACGTAAATGCTAAAACTGGTAGCCATTGTGGAATTGACTTAAGGACGTGTTGTAACATATCTGGCATAATTAATTGTATTGTGGTGTTAATTCTATTTATTACATCTTTTTATTGACCGGAGGCGTCGCATAAACTTTTTCCTTAAAAAAACTTCAACAAAAATAAAGGGAATTCGTATCTAGTGACCTTGCAGGCCATAATATTACTCCATTTCGCCCGATCCACCTATCTGGAAAATGGTCGTTCAACCATGCTCTTACAATTCTTACCTTATGAACTGGCGCATCATCGTGCATGTAATAGATATTAACTCTTACATGTAATAGAACATTTGCGAACAACTGGAAGAAAAATTGGCGGAGGAAGCAATAGAGACTAGCAGTCGCTTATTTAACGACGTTCTGTGAACTTCTAGGCGTCGATGTTATACACCTATCATCAAATCTCATAAAAAAAATTGTAAAACAATTTTTAATAAATAATATTAAGTTCATATAGTGTTTTCTCTAATACCTCATTTTAATGACGAAATTGTTTCTATCCTAATTGAAATAAAATCATGAATTTTCAATTTTAATAGTAATAATTAAAATAATTATATAGGCAACTTAATTTACATCAGTAGTGTATATTCAGTTGCATAACTTTGAACATCCATTGTGCCCATTCCGTCTTCGCACTTCTCCCCAGGCACAAATTTCAGATATAACAAAATATCTGTAAACTTAATGGTATTGGCAACTTAATTCACATCAGTGGTGTATATTTGGTTGCCTGACTTGATTTGCATCCAATACCTTCCTGCACTTCTATGATCTCGATACAAAATTTTTTCAAAATCAGAATTTAGTATCAGGATCACAGAAACACGAGGAGATATTGGGAACAAGAGGTGTTTAAAGCTATGCAACCATATATACACCACCGATGTGATTTAGGTTGCCAATACCATCAAGTTTAATTGTATTTTTGTTATATTTGTATCAGGAGAGCAGAAGTGCAAGGAGGTATTGGTAAGAAGAGGTGTTCAAGGTTAGGCAACTAAATATACACCACCGATGTAAATTAAGTTGCCAATACCATTACGTTTATTTGTATTTTGTTATATTTGAAATATTTATCAGGAGAGTAAAAGTGTAAGGAGTTATTGGTAACAAGAGGTGTTCAAGGTTAGGCAACCAAATATACACCACCGATGTGAATTAAGTTGCCAATACCATTGCGTTTATTTGTATTTTGTTATATTTGAAATTTGTATCAGGAGAGTAGAAGTGTAAGGAGTTATTGGCGATGAAAGATATGCAAGCTAGGGAACTAAGTATACACCACTGTTGTAAATTAAGTTGTCCATACAAATGTTTTTATAATGAAATTTTTATTAACGATCTATCTAACTATTTGTCCGCTTTGAAAATGTAAGGTGAAAGGTATCAAATAAAATAAATGGATGAAGATCAAAAAAATTTATTAAATAGTACAGTTATATATAA
This sequence comes from Dermolepida albohirtum, assembly GCA_031893035.1. NCBI lineage: Eukaryota > Metazoa > Arthropoda > Insecta > Coleoptera > Scarabaeidae > Dermolepida > Dermolepida albohirtum. Next base: position 76,558 of record JAVIWB010002370.1, read on the forward strand.
TCGAATAATAAGACAAATTTAGTGAAAATAGAACAAAAACCATGCATTGATAGAAAAAACGTCCAGAATGGGCACGAGGACACGGTAAAGCGATTTTACAGAAAGACAACGCGCCGTCTCATACAGAAAAACCGGTCAAGGAAACATTGAAAGCATTTGGATGGTACATAGTATCGCACCTGTCGTACTCTCCAGACCTTGGCCCGTCCGACTATCACCTTTTCGAAGAAGTTAGAAAATGGCTTGGTGAATGGTTTTGCTCAAAGGACAAACAGTTTTTTTGGGATGGCATCCATAAGGTGCCTGAAAGATGGACTAGATATGTAGAATCAAATGGCCAATACTTTGAATAAATAAATTTTTCTATTTTCTTGAAAATTATATAGTTTTTTTACGAAAAAAACAGTAATGACATTCCGGTACACCTGGTATACCTGTAATAAAAGCATTATATGTAGGCTCAAGAGCAATAGAAATTTATATGAGCATTAGAAATTCTCAAACAAATAGGATAATATATCTGGTATATGGACAAAAGATTTGGTGTCTAATTCAAATGCCAGAAGTTGTATACAGACTTGTTCAATCTAGAATTAGATATGCTCTGTCCACAAGTGGAAAGAGTGCAGTTAGGTTAAAGCGCGCGAGAAAGGAGGATAGAATATCTCTCACTGGCAGTTTCGTTTTCTCCCACTTTTGTATTGCAAACAACTTCCCCTACTGTATTCACTTATTTGACGAAGATCAAGCTAGAATTCGTCAGTTACCTGAAGAACGAGAACAGAGGGAAATCGAGGTGTGCAGTATTGTTGAAATCGAACCTTCTTGTTCTAGTAAACAAATATCTGAAGTAGTTGACGTAAAACCTCTAACAGTTCGTCGTATTCTACACTAGTATTTTTAAAAGTTTCTTTTAATTTTTTCATTGTTTGAAAATCTTTTTAATTTTTAGAATTTTCTATTTCATTTATTTCAAGAATATTTTATTAGTTTCACGCCAAACGGCAAAACATTTCAAGAAAATAGCCATGTTTGAAAATCTTTTTAATTTTTAGAATTTTCTATTTCATTTATTTCAAGAATATTTTATTAGTTTCACGCCAAACGGCAAAACATTTCAAGAAAATAGCCATGTTGCATTTTATTAAAAGATTCAAATAAAATGCATCAAATAATTTATACAATTCAAAAATGTAGGTACGTATTGTCAATGCATAATGATTCACAGCCCCGACCTACACACATCATGTCGCTGGTGAAGACTGATTTCAGACATTCTCACGCGTAACACGCGAGAAAGTAGGGGAAGTTGTTTGCAATACAAAAGTGGGAGAAAACGAAACTGCCAGTGAGAGATATTCTATCCTCCTTTCTCGCGCGCTTTAACCTAACTGCACTCTTTCCACTTGTGGACAGCGCATATCTAATTCTAGAATGAACAAGTCTGTATGTAAAAATGAATGCTACATCTATTAAAACTATGTATATGTAATACATGTTAGCTAAATGTTTGTGTATCATAGTTCCTTTTTATTTCTTTATTTCAGGGGATAGTTTTACTCCAAAAATGCTATCATATTTTATTCGTCATAGTATGCTTATAATTAAACTTGTGTATCCAACAACGCTAACATAATTACTTATATCCATCCAGTAATCTATCTGCTGTAATCTCTTATCTCATGTTTTTTTATTTTATTAGGTGCGCAACTAAGTTCTCGCTGTTTTTCAAGAGATGGCTCCAGTAGTAAGTGTTGGTCGATTGTGACATAACCAAAACGTCATGAACCAAGCTTAGACATATGGTAAACAAACCGCTTTGACACATTAGTAATTATGTTTTTGCGTCATATACTTTTGGTTGTGTGAAAATGTTTGATTTTGTGCCAAATAATCGTCGAAAATGTTCGTTGCTGCACTCCATTTAAAATTAACCCACAACTAATAGCTTTAATAAAAATTACGCACTACTTGCTTCTGAAGTTACGTCAATGTGACTAGTATCACGCGCCAAACGGTAAAGTACAGCACTAACATACGTTATACAAAAAATAAAGCAACGCTCTCTATCAGTAAAAACTGAAAGTACTTAGTTGCCAACCCAATATAATTTAATTGAAGACATTTCTAATTTTAAAATACTGCAGTGTCCTCTTTGATACAGAGTATCAACTTTACTGAGTTTTTTTTTTGTTAGTACAAATTATTTGGTTTGAAACTAGAACTGTTAATTGAAAAAGTTTGTACAATGATTATTAGATGGCGCTAGAATAAATTGGAATACATACCGCGTATTCATAAATATCTTGTATTATGTGGCCTCTATACAAGAAATCATGTCCTAGCTTGGGCCTTTTGATGGGTTCATACAAACGAACTTGGTCTTCATTTAATATTTGTGATTAGTCCTACGCATGCATCGACATCGACCTTAACTTAGTCCTAAAATTTAAGTTATTGTTAAATGCACGCATACGGATTAGTACTAAGGACAAATTATATTTTTATAAACCCACCATACGATTTATGCTTAATTTTTGCATGTACATGTCAAATTGTTTTAAGTACATGGATAATTTTATCGCACTATAGCTCAAACACGACTTAACATTTTCATGGATTATTGTGGCGTAAAAATTTTTTGAATGCGATAGTATTATAATTCAATCAATAAGAAAAAAATATGATGAACCCTCTCTAATGATTTGCAAATTCCGTACACCTCTTACTTGCAATACCGCCTCGCGTTTCTGGTATCGTGATACAAACTTACAAATTTTAGAAAATTCGAATTTCGTGTGCTTTGAATAAATTTCCCAGGCTTCTTTCGTGTTCCTAATACATCTTGGCGTGCCTGTTATCCTTATACAAAATTACAAATTCTAAAATTTGTAATTTTGTAGCAGGATAACAGAAACGCGAAGAGGTATTATGCGTAAGAGGTTTGCGAAATTTATTGGTTTTCTAAAATTTGAATTTTGTGTCGGAATAATAAAAATGCAGTTATAAAATCTAATAAAAAATAGAATATGAAACAGTGTATATTAAAAAAAAACTACTATTACTTTTAATATTTTTAATAAATTAATTGTGCTTTACTATAATTATTTTATAAACCTCTTATACTTTCTCAGTTTACAGTTTAACAATGTATTCATTCACTAATTTAATCTCCCCTAGTATACTGTAGCTCAGATAAATATGTTTGAGAACTTTGTTATGAGAAGTTAGACATGAAATTACTGTAACTCCAGAATCCATAATTAATGTAGAAGAAACACTTTTGTTTTCGCTAAGAAAATGTTAATAATGTATTGTTAGTAACACACTTTGTTATATTTAAAACAACTCCACTTGTTGCCTTAATATTTACTTATGAAGAGAAATATACATACCATATATACTTCACTTAATGGAATCAATTCTTATTTCTTCTATGTTCATTTTATTCAAATCTACAGGTTTCTATGGTTTGTTCTGTATATATAAATAAATATAATTAATTAAAATACACATTTACTTATCCAGTATTTTAGGGAGAGAAATAAACATTTCTTTATTGTAACACCACAAATTAGTGCAAGTTTTAAAGGTATATGTAGCACCACCTTTTTTTTTTTCTGATGATCATTGTCTAATCCTATAGTTGGCTATAACCTGCTGTGTAAAATGAAGTAAATAGATTCATAATATTAACATTTATTATTTTGGTTTATGACATATTGTAAATCTGTATTTTCATTCATCAATTCATAATTATCTAGAAGTATGCTTGTTATTAGGTAAATCTCCATTAATTTTAATCATTTTATTCCCTGAATATATACTAACCTTCGCACAAAAACTTATTAAAAGTTTTTAATACAGTATTATTGTCTTTACATAAATAAATTAAACATATATATATATATATATATATATATATATATATAATGCGTTTTCAAAATATTTGGAATAACTTGTAATTTACGTTGTCATTTTGCTGGTCACAGAACTTGAAAATACACAGCCTTTTTCAAATCTCGCCATTGAATATTCTACATTGTGCTATCGCGTTGTCAATAATGTAATTTATGTTGGCACTATCTTTAAAATCAAATTTCTCTATGTATTAAGTTAATTGACATTAGTATTGGCCACACTGGTTATACAAACAAATATTTTTGGCATGTTATTGAATTTATTTGTGATATTTCCAAATTTTTTTTGTGATTTATATAATTAATAAATTTCTAAACATTACTATTTACTGTATTCTGAAAATTTATTATGCAACTTAAGTCAAAATAAGGAGCAGGTATGCTGAATATCTGTTATTGGTTATTGATAGCAACCTTTTACTTTAACATTTTTAGGTTATATAAAACATAATAAGGTATTCTAATAAGCTAATATAATTTGTATATTGAACTTAAATTTTCGGGCTCAAAATACAATTACATTATGGAAACTGAAGATATCAAGGTAGAACCTGAAGAAATTCAGCCAAAACATGATGATAATATAAGTGAAAACATGGATTTAGATGAAACATTAAAGAATGATGTTAAAGCAGAATCAGAGGCGGAAGAAAAGATGACGACTGAATGTAGCAGTACAAGTGAAGATATATTAAAAACTTTAATGGACACTGATGATACTCCTGTATTACCTGAAGCAAGTGTTATTAGTAATAGCCAGGAAACAAATGAAACTTCAGCAGTAGTAGATCAAGCAACTAGTTCAAATATAGAAAATAATAATAATGCAGATATTAATGAAGGAAATGTTAAGAAACCTGATGTACCAAATGATAATGAAAAGTTTAATGAAGAAGGTATGGACACAACAAATGATACTGAAGGTAATGAGCCTGAAGCTGATGTTAATCCACATCAAAACAATGAACCCAAAATAGAACAAAGTTTTCAAAATATCGATGAAATTAATAACGATATTGATAAGAATAATTCTAAAAATCACACAATCCAGGAGCAGCAAAATAATACAAAAGATGAAATTGAAAATGCATTGTCTGCCTTAGCATCAGCTGCAATTAATCATGGTAAGGATACAGAAATGAAGTCAGAAATAGCTGAACCAAAAGATCCAAAAGAAGTTTGGCATACTGTTGGTTTTATAAAAGGGACCAGCTTCAACGTACAAAACTATTTTTATTTAGATGAATTGGAAAATGATTTTACAGAAGATGGATTGCCCTGCATTTCTAATTTACCAAAAATTAATCTAGAACCTGGTACAGCATATAAATTTAGAGTTGCTGCTATTAATTCTGTTGGTAGAAGTGACTGGAGTGAAATATCAGCTTTTAAGACTTGTGTGCCAGGTTTTCCTAGTGCTCCCTCTGCCATAAAAATAGCCAAATCTGTAGATGGAGCTCATATATCATGGGAACCTCCAAAAGGGGAAATAACTGAATATTCTGTATATTTAGCCGTAAAAAATAATACTAAAGAAAATGTGGCACCTGCATCTATGGCATTCGTTAGAGTATATTCTGGTGCTAATAATTCTTGTGTTGTTCCACATACGTCGCTTGCTTCGGCTTATGTCGATACAACAACAAAAAGTGCAATTATATTTAGAATAGCTGCCAGAAATGAAAAAGGTTACGGACCTGCTACTCAGGTTAGGTGGCTGCAAGATTCCATCAATAAAGCAGTTAAAAGATCAACTGAGGAAGGACAAATGTTGCTTAAGAAGACAAGAAATGAGTGAAATGTAATTTTATATAAGCCTAACTACTACTTTACATAAGTAAAAAAATCAATGTTCTATTATTCATGATAAACGGAATCATTTCTGTTTTAAGTTATAATAATTGCTGGTATTACTTCTTAAGTTAATTTAAAGAGAAATATAAGAGAATATAAATATTGAATTAGGAAATCGTGAAGCTGTGGTGCAGTATAAAAATGAATAGTTTAATTTTAAAGTAATGTACAGAGACAGACTGCATCTTGGTTTACTCTAATCATCTTACAATGGTGTACAAATAAAATTTTATTATAAATGTAGATTTAATTGTATACACAATGATTATTTTTATTCTTAATATATTTTTGTGAATATGACATTTTAAACTATAGTTTATGTTAAAAAAAATTTTAATTTTACTTAGTTATATAACATCATTGGACATGCATGTATCTGTAAGTTGTCTACTGTGAGGTGATTATCTCCTGTTAGAGTTACAGTATCCAGCAATTAAAAATTGTTTTATTGTAGAGTTTATATATGTCCTATTACACACAAATTTAAATAAAACGTTTTTTGTGAAGTTTGTTTTTCTTTTATAAAAATTATTTGTACTCAAAATATATCTACGGCAAATTATTGCTTCTTAAAGATTAGTTTCAAATTGTGATGCTCTATTTACACTTGAATATATTGGTTTCGTTGCCACACGCGCGCACGAAAATAGCAGTGGCCTCAAATTTGCTGGAATATCAATTTACATATATGATAAGTAAAAGAAATTCAAGTTTATTGAACTCTTTATTCCAACATGTTACATAACTATAACAATAAATAAAAAGGTTTCTTAATACTAAAGAGAAAATAAAACAGTTTATATTCTAGGACAAACAAAATAAGTGTGCATTAAATTAGCAGTTATGCCAAAGTCCTAAGGGAATGTCATTTTTGCTTAGTTAATTGGATTGAAACACTTAATACTTTGTTGCTTAACTTTTATTGTTTATCACCTCTTGACACCTGTGGGGCGAGTTCACCAGTTGCCTATATGTCTGCTAAAATTCATTGCCATTTGGCTTGGCGTATTCACCACGGCTCGTCAATATTTTGCGTCTTAGCAGATACAGTCTTTTTCAACCCCATCCATACATTTTTAATGCGGTTTAAGTCCGTCAATTATGCTGGCCTACCCAAAACGCGAACGTTATTATATCAAAACCATGTTTTCGCTTTACGACAAATATGCTTCGGATCGTTATCCTGCATATACAACAATCTTACTGGCATTTTTTCCTCTGCATATGGTAGAAGCACACTTTGTAACATGTTCATATAGACATCAGTATTCATTATGCCTTCTATCTTGTGTAAAGAGCCCACGCGATACCACGAAAAATACCCTCAGAGCATGATATGCTTGAACCTGTGAATTTTACCGTCTTTTTGGGGTACTGGAGTTGAAATGTTGTCAATGGTGGTCTTCGTATGTGTTGTTGGTATGCACCGGAATTAAATAAAACTGTTTTCGATTCATCGGACCACAGTTCATTACGCTACTTTTTTCGTCCCATTGTACGTGTTCGTGAGCAAACGAAATCTACTTTGTATTTGCATTTTATTTAATAATGGTATCTTCCTAGGCCTTCTTGCACGCAACTTTCCTTGAATCAATCTTCGTCTAACAGTAGAGGTACTTATGCAAAAGTGTAACTCACATTTAATTGCAGTTGAACTTATGAACGGTGTCTTCTTTGCACAAGTTATAATGTTTCTGTCTTCTCTAGAGCTAGTTTTCCTTTTTCCACCACGATTTTCTTTCACTTTTTCCCATTTCTTAGCGTTTGCAATCATTTTCGCTGAACATCAGAGCGTATTTTGTATAAACTTGTAGCTTTTGCCTCTATTAAGTAGATGGAGTATAATTGATCTTTTTTCCGAAGAACAATGTTTTGCTTGGCTTATATTACAACAAATGAATAATTACAAAATTGCAGAATCATTCTGCAACAGACAGAACTTTATACAACTGAGTTTAATGCCGCCAGCTATGGTACTGCTATTTTAAATGCATAGCCAAATAACAGCGCATGACTAGAAAACTCAGTAATTTTCCCTCGTATTCGATACTTTACCGGAAACCATATACATATATTCGGGGATTTTAAATAACTTCAATATAGCTTCATCAGAATTGTCCGTTGTAAATGTTATTATAAGTATTCATTTAGGACTGCTATTTTCGTGCACATGACTGTATATAAGTATATATATATATAAACTTGCGTGCATAGAAATCGGCCCACTGTAAACTTTTGACTTAAACTATATATTTTTTCAAAATTATTCATCAGATTAACAAAAAGAAATATGCTGTTTTAACGACAATTTAATATGCTTTAATGTGAGTATAAATTTATGAAAACTTATTTCGACTTCCTATGTTTACCATAGTGAAATTAATGCATTAAGCAAATTAAGCTTTTTTATTATTAACATAAATAGGGTTATTGGCAATTTAAAACTTAACACTTAATTTTTTAATAATGGGTATGACCTCCTCTTGCCCTAATAACATCTCTCATACGATTAGGCATTGATCTAATCAAGTTTGCTATTGTTTCTTGAGGGATGTTAAACCACTCTTCTTCTACTGCAACAATAAGCTCTGGGATCGAGTTTGGGGTATGAAGTCTAGCTCGAATTCTTCGTTTTAGCTTATCCCATAAATGTTCGATGGGATTTAGGTCAGGACTGCATGCTGGCCACTCCATAACCCGAAAACCGACTTCTGCAATGTAATCTTGCACAATTCTTGCGGTGTGCGGCCTTGCATTGTCATGCATAAAGGTAAATTCGTCTCCAATATAGTCGACGTAAGGTACCACATGAATTGCTAAAATTTCCTCGATATATCTAGCAGCCGTTAAACCTCTTCTTCCATGAACACGGTCGCCCCTACGAATGAACTCAAGGTCGGTTCGTGCTCCTATAGAAATTGCACCCCAGATCATATAGGAACCACCTCCATAAGCACTCCGTTCTTCAAGGCAGCAATCTGCAACTCGCTCTCTTGGTCTTCGGTACACTTACCTTCTTCGGTTGCTACCATGGAGGCATATTCTGGTCTCATCTGAGAACAGAACAGATCCTCATTGTTCCAACGTCCAATTCAAATGATCCCGTGCAAAACGCAGGCGTGCTTGCCGATGAGCTAGAGTAAGTTTTGGGCCAATCGCAGGTGTTTTAGGGGTCAGGTTATTTTCCTGCAGTCTTCGTCTTACTGTCCACTGACTAATAACCACTCCTCGCACCTCACGGAGCTGTCGTTGCACTTGAACGGCATTAAGGTGACGATTTCTTAATGTTGTTGACACAATAAAGCGGTCATCACGAGCGGTAGTAAATCGCCTTCTGCCTGTTCCAGGTCGCCTATGAAAGGATCCAGTCTCCTCATAATGGTTGCACACTCTTCGAACCGCTGCGCGTGTCATATCCAATTGTCTAGCAACAGCTCGCTGCCCAAGCCCATTTTCGATTAAAGCAATAACTTGGGCGGCTTTTTCTGGTGTAGTATGCATTAAACTAACACACTTGAACACTATTGAGATTAAGAAAAACGATTAATATCCAAACATCAGTTGCAAACGCAATAATTTTAGTACTGACAAATTTGTTATTTTCGTTGGAATCATCCACGTTTTATTTGTTTACCGGTTGCTACGCTATAAACGATAAGCATTCTTAATAAATTTATACTCACATTAAAGCATATTAAATTGTCGTTAAAACAGCATATTTCTTTTTTTGATCTGATGAATAATTTTGGAAAAATATATAGTTTAAGTCAAAAGTTTACAGTGGGCCGATTTCTATGCACGCAAGTTTATATATATAGAATGAATTAATCCTTTTTTTGTTTGACATTAATTGCTTCCCAGGCAACCACTTCTTATATGCTAAAGAATTCAGATAGATATTCTGCGTTGAGACGTTCAAAGGTTATATTTGTTACAACATTTTAGGTATATGCATATATATGTTTGAATTTGAATGTCTGTTCTGGATTTTTCTTAAAAACTTTTAAGTATGAATAATACGTCCAAACATAAACAATAATACTACATTGAAATTTAATATTTTTTGCTAATCCGTAGTTAATAAAAAATATAAGAAAGTAATGAACAATTTCTGCATCAAAACTATATCTAGCGTTACTTAAGTGACTGCTTTAACAAAACAAATTTTTCCGCGGCGTGTGATATTAGTATTTATATTGGTAGAATTCTACATACCTAGTGCTACACATCTATTATTTTGTGGGAGATTATATTGAAAAATAAATGTAATTGTTTTTGCTTTTTCTTCATGCTGGCATCCAGAATATATTGAACGCACCTCGTATAATAAATATTTTCCATTTTATGAAAGATAGTATAATTCAGTACACTTATTTTGTATTCTTAATTTTAGTCACAATAGAAACTTATCCAAATTAACTTTCACTTTAGAACGTAATCGGTATTGCATCAAAACTTCCTTCTGAGGGTGGAAAACTGTTGTGTTGTTTGGCACGTGCATAACAGGAGCATACTATTTAGTAAATAATATCCGTTTTCTTTTATAGTTATTGTTTTATAACACATTGACTATGAATTGAGATCCAACGGAAATCAACCCAACTCTTATATATTTTATAAAATAAGTCTTTTTTTAATAACAATATAAAGTTATAATTAAGTTAAAAAGAAGGAGCGGCAAATATTAGTTAGATAAATCAGTAGTTTCCATAATTTGTAAAGCAAAACTTCCTTTCGAAAAGAATTTTGCTGCCGTCTCTAAGCGTACTGGAATTATTCTTAATATGAATTATAGATAAAAATGATATGAATATAGGAGTTGCACGGTAAATGTTTGGGATATGTTACTATTTAGCTCAATTTGTATTTTTCTACTTACGCTATCTCTTGCCAAATATCGCAATTTCTATCTATCGTGTTTGCAGAACTCAATTTTACTCGAAAAGTGCTATGTGGTATTGAAATCTTCTGGACAATTTCAATTTAACTTTATATGAGAATCGAAGCGCGATTTAACACATGCTATTTCCAACTAGTCCTCTATGTTGATGGCTACCGACTGCAATTAATAAATTTAACACTAACACATTTTTCAGACAATTACGCTATAGACAAAAACTACAACATAACGAATATTATATATCACAATTCTCTCATAGACGTAGCGATGTACTAAGACCGCTCTCTATGATAGGAATACGTACAATTTTATAGGCGTACGCTTGTCGGTGACTCTGGTTTGCCTATATGATTTGGTAGTACTAGTTACGCCTAATTTTGCAAGATAGGTTATTAGAACCATTTACATCTGGAAGTGACAAGGATAAAATGGAACGTAGGTTGCATAGTGTTGAATATCTTATATACGACGTGTGACAATTAAATAACGAGACTGGTGTGAGAAATGTTATTTATTGCAAATAAAAGTATATTTAACTTTTATCCAGTGTTGACTGTCCTTCATTACTGCATCGTTTGTGTTTTTCAGTGCCCCGTTTGAACTCTAGGTGCAATGTGTCCATTGTGACGCCAAGGGCGCGGACTAACATTCTCAGGAGAACACCGGTCTACATTTTGAGTAAAAAAGCCAACGAATTTGCTGACTTGTTTGCTTAGCATATATACCATATATGAATTTTTAGTAATTTTTGTTTCTGTTTGCTTTTCTGATTAACTTTAGTTTGAATTAGCTTTAATTTTTTTATAATATCTGCCACACATATGTCTAAACTCAGTTAGTTATTTTGTATTTTCCTGTTATTGGGCTATAAGGCTGTTGGAAATAAAGGTCATTATTATTATCCCCTTCGAGATACACTCCTCCCCTATCTATACACCGTTGTATACGCGTCTTCCATTGTTCAAAACAATGCTGTAGTTCATTAGTTGTCAGCCTCTTCAACAACTGTGCCGTTTTTGCTTTTACAAACTCAACAGACTAAAAATGTGTTCCCTTTATTTAATGCACTTTTCACTTTTGGGAACAGGTAGAAGTTACATGGTGCGAGATCTGGCGAATACGGAGGATGATCAAGCACAGCAATGCGCTTATCCGTTAAAAACTGCTTCACAGATAGGACATAATTTCAGAACAAACTTGTTAAATTCATCATGCAAAACGTCTTACTGTTTCTTTGTTAATGATTACTATATCAGCAATCATCCGAATGTTCAGACGTCGGTCTTTCTGCACAATTTCATTAATTTTCGAAACGTTCCCTTCAGTTCTTGCAGTCATAGGTCGACCAGGACGTTTATCATCCTCAACCATTTCCCGATCTTCAGAAAACCGTTTGTGACATCTAAAAACTTGTTCACGTGACATCACATTATCACTAAACACCTCCTTTAACATTTGTAAACTTACTGTTGGCGATTTTTTTAAATTGACAAGGAATTTTAGATTAATTCGCTGCTCGATTTTTAAGCCAACCATGATCACGGCACTACTATGTAACAATGTCCTCTACAATTAAAGCTCGAAAGTAAACCAAATTATATACAGAGACTAAATAACGGGTTGCTGCTTGGGAAATATCAAGGTCAATGACATTTCAATTACAACTTCCCCCAATGCGGCTACTTGATGGAAGGAGCGCAGCCTCGTTATTTAATTGCTATACTTCATATACCGTTATTTTTTTAAAGCAATTTTATCAGTTTAGCCTTGTTAAGGAAATGACGAATAACATAGGCGAATCTGTAATAAATATACATACATGCTACCAGTCCAAATTACAAATTTGAAACTTCCGGAAGTCATCGAGGTTAAATATTCGAGCATGCACTTAGACCAGAGGCTCATTTGGAAAAGCACATACAGAGCGGTTAAATTTCATGGTTATAAGAAAAAAATTAGCTTCCATAACACTCCACATCAATAATTTCTACTATTTTATGGTGTGAATTTATTGGTTTGGAGAGTTTCAAGTAATTTAGTTTGTGCCTCACCATTTTGTTTTAGTAGAGCGGTCAATTTTTATTGACGCGACAGGATAGGATTCAATGTAGTAAGTATATAAGTACGTACAACCGTATAACTGAGTAGAGCCTTTGGACTTGGATGCGTCACCATAAATATTCACTATGTACTTACTACGAACCTGGTTTGCAGACAAATGTGACCGCTCTAGTTATTAGTCAGCCTTACCAAGTATTGTTGCAGATAATTGTAGTTATTTGTTTATTATCTATTATTTTTTCTTTTGAACAAATGTGGTTTTATAAAATTATTTAAAAAAAATGTTGCATTATTATTTTTCCATAGAATTGATCAAATTTGAAGCATTTAAATGAAATCAATTACGGAATATATTTGACTGCATATATCAAATTTGTAGTAGACACCACTGGTGCAAAATAACTAAGATTCTAAAAGATGTAAATATTAATACCACATACCGTAGAAGAAATTCGTGAAATCATCGTGGATTTTAGTCTCTGTACTTACAAAGCGCAAACAGTTAAGTCACAAAACTTACTGGCTGAAAATAACAGCTATCCTTTAAGAACATACTCTACAAACTCATTCAATATTTACAAAATACATTTATGACATATAGCCAACAACCTGAATATTGCCATCCTTCAGAGATATCAGAATAAGGTTGTGGCAGCATAGTAATGCTCCCTGCAAACGAAATCATTTTGTGTAGCATGTCGTTAGTCTCGGTCTAAAAGGTAATAATTCAATTCTTGGCAAATGTGAAAATGTTAGAAACTGCTAGCCATTAGTAAAACAATACAAGGTATTTCAAAAAGAATATACGTATTTCGAATGAATATATTTATTACACTTTGAGACATACGAATATGAAACTTTACACACATATTTACGAACCTCTCAAGTTCAGATTACAGATGTTCAAAATGCCCTCTATCAGCGACACGAACAATATCACATCGATACTCAAATTCCTCCCATACTCGGGCAAGCATGTCTTTCGTCACTGATGTTATGGCAGTACGAATCCGGTTGTTCAACTCTTCCAGCTTCTATGGGAGTGGTTGTACATAAACGTTATCTTTAACGAAACCGCACAGAAAGAAGTCACAGAGTGTCAAATCCGGTGACCGTGGAGCCCAGTCGAAACATGCTAAGTCGTCAGCTCCTTGACGACCAATCCAACGGTTCGGTAGAGTTTCATTTAGACATTCACGCACTTGGCGACTCCAATGAGGGGGTGCCCCGTCTTGTTGAAAAATGAAGTTGTCTTCGTGCAGCTTCGGAAACAACCAATTTTGTAACATAGCGAGATACTGCGGACCGTTAACCGTGTTTCCATCAAAGAAGAATGGGCCGTAAACAGATGATCGGGTATCGCACAAAACACATTGATTTTAGGTGAATCTCGTACATGTTCAATGACTGCATGTGGGTTCTGTAGACTCCAAATTCGAACATTGTGTTTGTTTACCAGACTACTAACATGGAAAGTTGCTTCATCACTGAACACGATGCGTTGTGCGAAAGTGTTATCATTGTCAATAGCATCATGAATTTTGTTACAAAATGCCACACGTTTTCGTTTGTCATCAGGACGCAGAGCTTGTAACAACTGTAACTTGTACGGCTTCATAACCAACAGATGTCTCAAAACACGCCAAATTGTTGTTGTAGGCAGTTGTAACCCCCGACCGGCACGACGAGTTGATTTTGAAGGATTACGTTGGAAAACACTTTGAATTCGTGCAACATTTTCTTCAGAAACACGAGGGCGGCCAGGACTCTTTCCTTTATATACACATCCTGTATGTATAAACTGTCGATAGCACCTGCGAATGTTCCACCCATTCGGACGATCAATTTGGTAGCTTAACCTAAAACGTCTTTGCACTGTAATCACGGAATTGCACTTCGCAAACTCGAGAACACAAAATGATTTCTGTTGCGGAGTAGCCATTTCAAACATATGACGGTTACCAAGAAAAACAAGATAACTGATATCTAGCGGCTATCAAATAAACTAGACTATGTATTCGTTTCTCCAATAGCCGAACCGAGGTGCAGCGTTCGATAGTTTGGACAAAATAATACTTTGTAATACGTATATTCTTTTTGAAACACGCTGTACTTTGTACAGTATGAAGGAGTGGGGTTTTTTAGGTTTACACTATGAGATTTAATGAACAGATTCTTTCAGAATTAAGCAGATTTGCTAATTGGGCGTTAAGCAATTCATGACATTTATTTTTACTGAGTAAAGATTTAAAACATTACCTGCGCAAATTCATCGCCAAGAAACTTGGTCCCAACTGTTAACACTTGCAAAAATTAATTATCGCATCATTGCAAAAATTGTGTTGTGACTTTCGCAGATTTTATTATCCGGAAATTTTCAAAGTATTTACTTTACGACAGCTATAAACCTCATTAATTTAATAACTTTATTTTTATATCGAAATTTTCCTAAGCGAATTGATTGGCAAGATTCACAAGCGTGGTTACAACAGTTCGTCTTAGATATGCACACAAGACTTGGTTTAATCACTTATTAGTTTTAATTATCTTCCAAATATTTGTTTATATATCGAATCGATCTCTACAACAGTACTAATGCTAATCAATCTGCTCTATTTACACCGCTTATTATTTGCTTAACATGTCTTGACATATTTATATATGAATAATTAACACATTGTAAATATTTAAAAGATACGGAGAACATATATATCTTAAAGTTCTTTTCCATAGAAAAACCAAAATACAGTAAGTAGAACTGGTGAAAGTTCTTACCCAATAGAGTGGTAGGTGTTTCCCACGCGTTTTTCGCCATTTCACACCTACTACGGAAGAAAAGAGACACCACATATTTGTTTAATTAATTAGAAAAAGACAAAATCACATTTTGCTTGCATATTAATAATGCCGGCTAACTAGCTAACGGTATATTCGAGTACAACCTCTACAATAAAGTTTCCTACGTTATAAAACTACGTGCACTTCAAATGAAATTAATGAAAATGAAATCAAAGAACTAATACGAACGCATTCAAACCAAATTAGAAGAATCAGAATTGAACTTTGCTTTTTATAATTCAATACTTCCCATTAATCAATTATTTCGTAAAATAATATATTTGTGTTAATATTAGGTCGATGAGAGTAACACCTATTTCGTTGAAGTATTTTTTTTTATGTAATTAGATGGTGTAAACGAAATATCCATTACAATGAGATGTGAGCACGTAATTTGTAATGTAAACAGGTGAGGTTAACGCGCACGACTGTACTATGTTGATTCAAGAAGTACCGTGGTGCAGATGAATCATCTGAATTCAGTGGCGTATGGTGAGTTTCTTACTTGCGGAAGCATTTCAGCTTTATTAATCGGTCCTGAAGTTTACAGATTTTGATATATACATATTATTAAAAGTTAAAAAACATACGAAAACCTACCTATAGTGTGTATAGCTTAACTTTCATCTGATGAATGAATGCGTTTGAGGTCAAGTTTCAGGTTGGAACCAAACTGTTTTCGCACTACATTGTTGTAAACAATCCATTTCTTATCATAAGTCATCTGTAACTTGAAAAAAGGATCGTTTTGTTCAAGATTAAGAAGCATATCACAAATGTTTATACGCTGACAAGTGAACTTTTTTTGATTTATTAGGAATTCAAATAAGGATCACGTTAAAGTAACATATCTCATATAAGATAAGTTTACGAGGAAGCAAATACCAAGTTTGTTGATGTGTCCTTATATGGTTATGAACGTTCAAATTTTGGAAAGTTTCTGCAATCTCGTGGGTTCGATCACGCCTTTATTTCCTTGTCATCAACGTCAATGGGGCCTCCTTGACCGTGGTAAGTCGTTGAGATTAAGGTCATCAGAATGTAATTTTGTGAACTATTATTGGCATTGATGTTTCTGCAAAACACGCCGAAAGTTTTACACATGACAACTCAGCAACAGCTATCGATCACCTGCAAAATAATCTAAACACAATGCAATTATGGTTAAAGAACTGGCGTGTGAAAATGAACTAAATAAAGTCTGTTCAGGTGACATTTACAATCAAAACTGATTTCTCGTCAAACTGAATGACAAACCGTGGACTTAAACTGAAGATGTAAAATATTTAGATATCTATTTAGACCTCAAACTCACTTGGCGTAAACATATATTAGCAAAAGGGAAATACTTTGGTTTGAAGTTGAGCAAATTGTCCAAGATTATACAAAGAAAATAGCATGTGACTTTTGTACAAAGTTGAAAACAGAAGACCCAAGTGTTCATTGTCGTCATATTTACTCTTTTACTGCCGTTAAGAGAAGAACAAGTTTGTTAAGAGTTGTGTAAAACTTACCAACAAGAATGTGAATGCGATGGTTCTCGAAATTTCATGTTGATGATTTTAATCTTAACAATATTCTTCAGTTAGGGAGGCCTACTGAAGTTGACGTTTATACGTTGAACGGGTAATATTCACGGCAAACAACACGAGAGATTGCCAAAACTTTAATTATTCAAACGTCCACAACTATATGAAAAAGCTAGGATATGTTAGCAAGTTCAATATTCGGGTTTCTCGTGGAGAAGTTTATTTGACGGTGTGGCTTGTATGAATATCTACGATATGCTCCTTAAACTTGAGAAAGAAGATCTTTTTTCGAAGCTACTAATAACTGGTGATGAGATGTTTTTGGTGATGGTGATTGAACGGTGATGTTTTTTTTTTACAATAATGCGATGCAGAAACGTGTCTTGGCCTGGACATTCATAAAGAGAAGGTTAGGATCTCTGTGTAAGAGCACTTTAAAGACGCCGTGAAAGGCAAGTGTGTACTGTCGACAATTAGATAGTTTGAATTAATTTATCATACAAAAACATCCAGAGCTCATTGATGGCACACGCAAGTGTGATCGCCCGTCAAAAATTATTGTATCATGGATGAAATGTGCTGCCACACTCACCATATTTGCCGAACCTTGTTCCTTTAGAGCAGTGGCGGCTGGTCAGGTGAGGCAGGTGAGGCAGTGCCTCACCATCTAAATCTTGGAATTATAACAAGAATAATATGTATACTTTTAAAATTCTTTATAAATTAATTATCATCTTTTATTCAGAATTTATCTTATAAACAATAAGAAAATAGTTTTAAATAAACCGGCATTACAAGCAAAGTACAAATTTATCATTTCATTTTAATTCCGTGCGAATGTACGAGCGCGTATACTTGCCCCGACCAACTTCATGCTTGATCTATGTATGTATATCCCTACTAAACACGAATATTTGAGGCCCGGCCACTCATTGCCTCCCATTGAAAATTTATAACGCACTACAGCAGTCAAAAAAATTCTCAATTTCTATGGAAATTACAGTAAAGTATTAGCTACATATTTAAGATAACAAAGAAGAAAAAATATTCAAAAAGTTAATAGATTTTTCTAACTTTATTGTGAGATTTTTGAATTTTTTAATAATATAGAAAGCATTATTAATAGGATAAATTAAGTATTTATTTAATGATATCAAGATGTCTAAAGGTTTACATTCTTCTTGTACAGTTTCTCAATATTTCCTCCACGCAAATAATATGTTTTAAGTTTTAACAGGAGTATTTTTATTGTTTCAAGTGGATATTATTTAGATATCAATCTGAAGCCAATTTAAACTGAGCCTCTCATCGAATCACAATCGCCGAACTACCGAATATACTCGAGGCTGACATTCTCGGCCCGAATCGCAAATAACAGCAGTTAAAGTTGGGGGAATAACAAAGTTAGATTAAATATTTTAATATTTGTTTAGTGATATTTTCAGTGATTTAAAAATTGTGAATATGGATTTAGAAAATGTAAGAAATACACAAGACATTGTAGATTTTTTAATAAGAAATACGTTCGTTGTTCTATCGGTAGAAGATCAATTATATGTCAAAAACCTTCCAAGACCAAACCCTGATTTATCAAAATCTCTTACAATACACGGTAAGTCTAACAGAAATTTCAATAATAATAATAATAATTACGTTTTTTGCTTGACAAGTTTAGAGAATTTAGGTAGTGTGATACATATTTCAGTACTGTATACGAAAATTCGATGTCTGACGAATCTGTTGCACATAAAAGGCGTAGAATTGATGACGTTCCAGATATTAAACAAAATTATAGAAAATTATTTTTCGAAATTCTAGATACGTTTATTAGTCAAATTGAAATTAGATTTATTGATTTAGAAAAACTTGCTTTTTTTGATTTATTAACAGAAAGTAAATTTGAAGAATATTCGAAGGCATTTTCTCAGAGGCTCTTAAATAATTTGTTGAACAATATAAATTTTTTGATCAAATTCAATTAAAAAATAAATTAGCTGTTATTTATAGTGACATGCAACTCCTTGGTAATTCTAAAACACCATGTGAAATGTTAAGATTTATGCACGAACAAAAGTTAGCCATCTGTATGCCAGAACTTTTTAAATTGCTAAGTATAGTAGTTACCATATCGGTAACTTCCGCGTCCGTTGAGCGAAGTTTTTCCACATTGAAACGTATAAAATCGTATGTTAGAAATACAATTGGACAACAAAGACTTAGTAACTGTGCACTAATTGCAATCGAAAAGGAATTGGTTAAAACGATGACGAGGGATGAACGATTTTATAATGATGTAATTGATTATTTTGCTAACACAAAAAACCGGAGGATACCTTTGCTATACAAGAAGTAAAATCTATTAAATGTAATTCTACGTGCAATGCCAATAAAGGAAATTCTCTGTATTTTAAAATATTTTCATTTTGCATGTAATTTTGAAATTTTGTTATTGGATTGTTGTTGTTTTATATATATATACATATATATGTATATATTTGTTATATTATTAAATTTTATATTATAATAGGAATGTATTTATTTTTTATTTTTAAATCCTAGAAGATTGAGTTCTTATTTTCGATTAATGTTTTTAGAATTTGTTTGATTTTTTAGAATATTTATTTTCGTTTCACAAGGGTTTGCTTTGAAACTTCGTTTTCCCTTAAAAATCCAATGGGGCGCGATATAGGGCTCAGTTCACGTCTGGCAGCCCTGTTTGTACTGGAAGCCCTATATATATATATATAAATATATATAAACTGTTTTTATATGTAGTAGGTATATAGAGTTTATTAATCAATTGTAAACAATTTTGAATATTTATTATTCTATCTGCCTCACCATGTCAAATACTCACGAGCCGCCACTGCTTTAGAGTTTCACTTATTTCGCTCTCTTCAACAATTTTTGCGTGGTTTAACGTTCAGTTGAAATGAGAATGTAAATCAGCATCTTGTTTTTCGCCGATAAAGATGTCCTATGAACGAGGAACTGTAAGCTCACCAAAAGATGGCATAAGGTTATCGAAAAAAACGGGCATTATACAAGTGATTAATATTTTTGTATATTAATAAACGATCTACGAAAAATAGAAAAATACATGATTGTTGTGACAACTCTATATATAGCCGCGCATTTATTTTAATCACAATCTGTATACGAGACGAGATTTAAAATTAAACGCCGATCATGTATGATATAAAAAGCGATTGGCAATACTGATTGGTTCGCATGTGCGTAGTAGTAGCTGTTGAGAATGTAACTTCCATATTGCCATTAGTTGATTTTTCTCTGCCTTCGCCAGACAGTGTGTTAAAATGAGTGCAGTAGTAACAAATCTCGCCAGTTGTGAATTTGTTTTAAACGCAAGGACATAATGATGCTGAAATTATCATCAATTGTGTGGAACATACCATGGTGAGGCGCTTCGGCTACACACAGTATGGAAACAATTCAAAAATTCGGATGAGGGTATTCTGATAACCTTCTTTATAGTCCTGGTTTCGCGCTAGTGACTGCCATTTCTTGTGATATTTCAAAAACTGGTTTGAATCAGAAAAGTGAAAATATAAGTGCAAAACTGACTAAAGTTCCAGGTGGCGGAATTTTATGCAGAAGGTTCGAAGAAGCTTGTTTCCCGATATCAAAAGCTTTTGGAATGACATGGTAGTTATGTCGAAAAATACAGTAAATATGTATATTTTTGAAGCCATTAATAGATTTGTAATTTTTTCAATTGTTTCCATTTTATTAATGATTGGCCTTTAATTTTAAACCACGTTCTGTATATTGACATTTGGATATAGCGTGCGACTAATATTACTTTATGTATATTGTATTAAAATTGTTAGTTCTTTCTTTAGCATCAGAATTTTTATTTAAATATGACGAAAAGTGATATATAAAATAGGTTCTATCATTATTTTCTGATTTAAATTCATTTACTCTCGGTATGGAAATGCGTTCCAATTTACCTAAAATTGGAAAAATGAACGGTAATGATCGATCTTTAATACTAAAATGGAATAACAAATTCACCGAGTACTTTATTGAAATGGTCAGTCTATCGTACCCATCTTTGTGAATAGCCTACATAAGCGCACTTTTTCTTACGGTTAAGAGAGCTGACAGTAGAAACCTCATTTCTTGAGTTTCAGAGGGTAGGCGGCCGTGGAAGACCATTCAGTCGCGTTACGTTCATTGAATTTTACTGTACATTATAAACTCGCTAGTACGAGTACAGATCGTCGTCTTAGTTTCAAATTTCCATTTTCCACAAGTACGAATGATGCGCGCCGTTGTTTGTGATTTGATTTTTTCAAATTTTTGTGTCACATAATAAAAGATTAAGTTTAAAAAAACATTTGAATTTTTCAAATTAAATATTATGAAGTGACTTATCGACAAAAATGTTAAGTGTTTGCTTTATTCTTGTAAGTACAAAGATATTCTCCTTTTATAGTTAAATTGTAATTTAATCTAAGGAATCGTCAAGAAAATTATTTTTATATTCATTTAATTATTTTAATAATAAAGAAGAATTAAATATTGTGGAACATTAGTGACTTTGTTTTGCTTCTTTTAGAAAACGTTAATACCCAGTTATTTAACTATTTGAAAATTACATTTTTATTTTGTCTTGTAATAATTAGAGCTTTTGCAAATATAATTTGAAATACAATTTTGAAAAAGCTACAATATTTAATACGCATAAATAGATATGTACATTACATGTCTCAAAAGGAAATACATTGGTAATTATTTTATCGTGCAAACGAGAAGAATTCAGGAAATATTGTCTTTAAGATAGTCTGACCGACAAATAAAACAAAATTTGATGGACATTCATTGACATTGCCACAATAAAAGTTTTAAGTGCTCATTTTAATCACTGAAGGTTGATATATAACCCCTTTCCACATTATTTTTCGTATTCTGTATACGTATTTCGACAACTAAGTTGTCATCATCAGCAGAAAATTAAACAGTGTCGCACCTAGAAAACTATGGCAAAATACCCGTACGAAGCAAATTCCGCACGCGTATGTACCGTCGAAAGCCACAGTGTGCGTTTTGGCTTTCAACGGTATAGATCGCATGCGGAATTTGTTTCGTACGGGTATTTTGCCGTAGTTTTCCAGATGCGACACTGTTTAATTATCTGCTGATGATGACAATTTAGTTGTCAAACTACGTATACAGAATACGGAAATTAATGTAGAAAAGGGTTATACATCAACCTTCAGTGATTAAGTTAATCACCCACAGACTCCATCAAAATTACCTACGTATTCATCTTAATTTGTTTAATATATATGTAGACATGTGGGATAAAATTTTTGCAAAAAGGGTTTATTCTTGAAGAAATTCATAATTAAAGCTGCCAATTCTTGACTGGGCATCAGGGTCACCCGTCGTTGATGTGCGTCTGAAAATTAACTAGAATTTTCAAAGTCAATTTAGCACATCGCGTCAGCTCGGCGAGAACAGATATAGCATTTGTTGTAATTTCGTAAATTCTGGGTTATATATAATCCCAAATGGAAATTACCATTTCGAGCATTACAGAATTATGTGTAGACCTTGTGCACGATCAAATTGAAAACAATATTAAAATCGACTTAGACAATAAAAAGTTGTGGTTATGTGTGGATGACACTACAGACGGTAAAAAAAATTGGTTGTACATGTTGTAGAACGAACACTAGAATCTTTTAAATTATCAGTATCATAGTTATTAACTAGTAAAAGATTAGAAAAACGTAGTAGCGAAGCAGTTTTGAAGGTAGTGCTAAATAAATTTACTAACGTTCAGCTGTCGATAGAGTGTTAATATTAATAACTGGTGGTGCCGCAATTACTTAACTTAATACATGCAACGTTAAACTTTGTGTTTTATGTCTTGTAGCAGAAACTATTACCTAAAGGTAAATGAGTACTATAACAAAAACTGTTTTTCTTAAATTTCCTAAACGAATTCGAGAATTTCGCAAACAGCACCCCCGCATCCTTCTACGCGCAAAACCATTTATCGAGTCATTTTCTAACTTCTTCGAAATTGACGAAGTGCTGCTCTGCAAGCGCGTGTCCCATTGATGCGAAAAGGCGATAGTCAGACGGGGTAAGGTCTGGTGAGTACGGCGGGTGCGATATTGTGTCCCATCCAAGTACATTCAACGCTTCCTTGGCCGATTTAAATAAAATCACTTTACCGTGTCTTCGAGCCCATTCTTGACGTTTTTCTATCAATGCATGAGTCAAATTGATAACTGCTTTACCAGGTTGCAACGGTTCGTAATACACTACGCCACATTGGTCCCGCACATTGTCTTGCGACCAAAACGATTTGGCTTTAGACTCGATGAGCCGGCATTGCCAGGTGATAACCGTGATCTTTTGCGCTTAGAGTTTTCGAAATAAACCCATTTTTCATCGCCTGTCACTAATCAATGTAGAAATGACTTCCAATCATACCTTTGAAGCAGCATTTCACAGACGATTTTTCGATTTTCCATTTGCTTGTCATTCAATTGAAGTGGCACCCATATTTTTTGGATTTTTTGCACTGCCCGTAATCGATCTAACAGATGTTGCTAGGCTTAAGTATGACATTTTATTCTATTGACACCAAGCTTCAAAGATTCAAAGCCATACATGTTATATTTTGCAAAAGTAACACTGTCGTAGATTTATACTTCTATGAAAATGTCGGGTTCCGTGCCTGAAAAAGTGCATTTGCGGCACGCATTACTTTTCTTATTTAATCAAGAGAAAAAAGCCGTTGAAGAAAGTTATCGTTTGTTGGTAGAAACTTACGGTGAGCATACTCCAACCATAAAAATATGCGAGGCGTGGTTTCGATAATTCGAAAGTAATGATTTCGATATGTAAGACAAAGAACGTTCTGGTAGATGGAAAAAGTTTGAAGATGAGAAACTGCGGGGGTTATTGGATGAAGGCTCAACCCACACTCAAGAACAATTGGCAGAAGCGTCAAATGTGGCCCACGAAGCGATTAGCGACTGATTACGAGCAATGGGGAAAATTCAAAAGTTGGGAAAATGGATGCCACATCAATTGAATGACAGACAAATGGAAAATCGAAAAATCGTCTGTGAAATGCCGCTTCAGAGGTATGATCGGAAGTCATTTCTGTATCGAATAGCGACAGCTTATGAAAAATGGATTTACTTCGAAAACTCTAAGCGCAAAAATCATGGTTTTCACCTGGCCAAGCCGACCCATCGACTCCAAACCAAATCGTTTTGGTCGCAAGCTCTGTGTTTGGTGGGACCAGAGTGGCGTGGTGTATTACGAACTATTGAAATATGGTAAAACAGTTACCACTGATCGCTACCGACAACAAATTATCAATTTGAACCATACGTTGATAGAAACACGTCCAGAATGTACCGGAAGACACGGTAAGTGATTTTACAACATGATAACGCTGCATACAGTAAAACCGGTCAAGGAAGCGTTGAAAGCACTTGGATTGGACATAATATCGCAACTACCGTACTCTCCAGACCTTGCCCTGTCTGACTATCACCTTTTCGCATCAATGAGACACACACTTGCATAGCAGCACTTCGCCAATTTCGAAGAAGTTAGAAAATGGCTCAATGAATGGTTTTGCTCAAAGAACAAACAGTTTTTTTTTGAATGGCATCTATAAATTGCCTGAAAGATGGGCAAAATGTGTAGAATCAAATGGCCAATACTGTGAATAAATAAATTTTCCTATTTTCTTGAAAATTATGTAGTTTTTTTACGAAAAAAACAGTAATAACTTTCCGGTATACCTGGTATATATGCCCGCTACTGTATACTTATGTGAATGCTTTTAATTTTATCGTTTAATATTGTCTTATACTATTAATTTTTGACATTTTTTATACATAATGCCATGTATTACCCGCGAAAATAAATACATTTTAACAAGCATTGTTAATTGTTTTCATGACTGACTATATTCATGTATGTATGTATAAATTCTAAAAGTTCAGAAATGGTTTCTTTTGATCGTAAATATTCATATTATGTATTAAATTCATAATCACAACAAACTTACTTGTATACTTACATGTATGTATATGTGCATGGTTTGTAATCATCATATTAAGTGATCACACCATAAATATACAAGTATTAGAGCCAGAACTAAGACAATTTGAGTTTTTCCATTAATATTGTCAAATATAACTGAAGTTTCTGTAAATGTATTTGTGACTGAGACAGACCATTTCAAATAACGAGCAAATGACATAGATATGTTTACACAGTCTAAGTTTTGTATTCCAGGTATTCCTTCTAGTATTTACTATATAAAGAAAGTCCGTTAGTCGAGACTGTGTTAATCACATAGGAAATTTTTAACTGAAAATGCGAACAATGACTGTACTCTGCATTGCATCGTAGATGAGTGCAATCATTTTATTACAAGTTCAGTTTTTCAACAATCGTCTTTATCGTTTATGTACGAACGGAGATTAAATAAATATGAAATGTATTATCGCCTTCATTTTCTGTAAATAATAAAAATTTAAACAACAAAAACCATCGAAAATGCATAACATATTGTTTACAATATTACGGCTAACGTGTTATAATTTAATACACTATAACATAGTAAAGGGTCTTCCAATAAGAGGTTTCGTTTTGATATGTAAAAAAAACAAGTACTTTTAAGCGAAATCATCAGATGTTTATTTCATTGTAAAGAGCAAGGTATGCCATTAATAATGGAAAATAATATCAGCCAAATGGCCGCCACGGCTATGCTTGCAGGACCATATTCTTTTCATGAAATTTTCCATCACCAATTCGCACATTTGCGGCTGTATGTCCTCGATAACTTCACGCATTCCATGTTTAAGGTCTTGAATCGATTGTGGGCCATTGGCATAGACCTTATCTTTCACGTAGCCTCAAAGAAAAAAGTCTAATGGTGTTAAATCACAAGATCTCGGTGGCCAATTGTGATCGCCTCTTCGAGAAATCACACGGTCAGGAAACTTTTCACGCAAAAGAGCGATGGTATCGTTACTTGTATGGCACGTAGTGCCGTCTTGTTGAAAATAAACGTCGTCCACATCAATATGTTTCAATTCCGGTCATACAAAATCATTAATCATCGTTTGATATCGCAATCCATTCACCGTAACAGTTGCTCCAGCCTCATTTTCGAAAAAGTAAGGTCCAATGACCCCGCCAAACCAAAAACCGCACCAAACAGTGACAGGTTGACGACGGAGAGGCTTTTCAACAATAATTCTTGGGTTTTCCGAGCCCCAAATGCGACAATTTTGCTTGTTAATGTAGCCCCCGACGTGAAAATGGGCCTCATCGCTCAAGATTATTTTCGATGAAATTCCGGATCAGTTTGATGCATTTAAAGGTCCCAATCAGCAATTTGTACCGTCGAAAGCCAAAACGCGGTACAGACCGTGTAAGGAATTTGTTTCGTGTGTGTTGATAACTTAGTTGTCGAAATACATATACAGAGTATGAAAATTAATGTGGAAAGGGATTATATACTAACCTTAAGTGATTAAATCAGCAGGTTATTTTACAAGTAGTACAAAAACGTTTTTCAAAGTATCTATAGGTAAGACACGACATAGTTTTCATTCCTTAACGGAACGCAAGGAGCTACAGAGTGCTAAATTTATGTGGAAACTTGTGAAAAACAAAATAGACGCTCCTATATTACTTTCGACATTGTTTTGCAGTACTGCTAGACCTACAACATCATCCCCAAGGCCAACGTCAACATTTTAAATACGAGGGTGGTCTGAAAAATTTCCAATCCAACAAAGATACAATACATTTTTTCTTAAAATTTGTATTTTCTACATGGTCTCCTAGTAACTCTACACACTTCTCCCAGCGATGCTCCCATCTCTTTAACCCGTCCAAATAGTACTCGGCGATTGTCTCTGCAAAATAATCGTTCACGAAAGTGATTGCCTCCTCATTTGATGAAAATTCCTGTCCTCCGAGCGCAATTTTTAGATGAGGGAACAAAAAGAAGTCGCTTGGGGCTAAATCTGATGAGTAAGGCGGATGGTCAAGCAGTTCAAACCGTAATTCGTGGATTTTCGCCATGGTGTGAGACGGCGCGTTGTCTTGGTGAAACAGGATTTTTTTTGCAAATGTGGCCGTTATTCCACAATTTCTGCCTTCAGCTTGTCGAGTAATGATACGTAGTATGCTCCTGTAATAGGTTTTCCTTTTTGAAGATAATCGCTTAAGATAATTCCACGACTATCCCAAAAACAGTCGCCATCACTTTCCCAGCCGAAAAAACAGTTTTTTTGCAGTCCACTGTTTTGATTGTATTTTTGCTTCGGGTGCATAATGGTGTATCCAAGTTTCATATACAGTAATTAATCGGCGCCAAAACTCGGATTTATTACGCCTAAACTGCGTCAACAGAGTATTGGAAATATTCATTCGAACACGTTTTTCGTCTAACGTTAACAAACACGGCACCAAACGCGCAGACAGCTTTCTCATGCCTAAATCTTGATTTAACATGTGACACACGTTCTTTGGACATATTCATAGCCTTTGCTATCTCTCTCACTTTAATTTGACAATCGTCTAGCACCAGTTGGTGAACGATGTTATCGTCAGTAGTTGCAGTTTTTGGACGTCCCGAATGTTCATCGTCTCCCAAGCTCTTACGGCCACGTTTAAATGCCGAAAATTTCTTTGTGGTAAATGATGGTGCAGAGTTTCTGTAGACAGAGTCCAACTCATCTTTGATTTGCGTAGGCGTATTGCCTTAAAAAACAAATATTTAATGACAGCTCGATACTCGACACTCACATCGACTCACGT